>JAQNBH010000004.1:13550404-13650404 GCA_028752905.1 Cladorhizidae sp. MBARI D1340-BT2 | reverse complement strand
GAGGCTAAGAATGGTTTTGGCGTAATCAAAGGTTTGGCTCTCGCTGGGAGCACCTGGAGAAATAAATCACAGGTGTAAGTCTTTCCTACCTACATACACAGTAGTTAAGGCCGATGGCTGAAATCAACTTCAGGAGGTATATATATATACACCGTATTCACTCGAATATAAGTCGCACACTGAATAGAAGTCGCTCTGAAAGCTGCACTCCAAATATAGCACACCAAGTTAATTATATCACCGCTTTGCACACGCATTTATCATTAGCTAAGATAGCTTGTCTGCCGAGTTGTCAAGATATCATTCCGTGCTTGTGGCATCACTGTGAAGGTGGACGGGTCTGTAGATGGAGAAATTCACTGCCTCAAAGACGATAAAGTAGCAGCTTTAGCTAGCCCAGCTGTTGGAAGGAAGTGACAGCGGTGGAGAAGATCCATTTGCTTCCCTGGACGAAGAGGATGAAGAACAGATCGAACATAACGAACTCATTGTAGATTACGATAGCGATTAGGAACTCTTGCCAGCCAACTACTACCTACATAGCTCAATGTTTGAAATGAAACAATCACAACCACAATGACGCACAAAAAAATTGCGTCAGCACAATAGCGCAAGACTGGCTTGGCACTGCGCAAGCGCATTGCTTGAAGATCGCTACTTGATTTGGCTGAAATAAATACAAGTCGCAATTCACATATACATGTATATGTAATACATGTATATATACATATACATGTACATACTATATATGCATATATATATATACATGTATATATGTTGGGACTCAGCTACAAAAGTGGGTGTGGTGAGGTAATGGTGGGAAATGGGTGTGGTTGTAAAACTCCCAGGGTTACGTGGAAATAAACAACATCCCAAACCACACACTGATCCCCTCACACACTGATCCCCTCTCACACTGATCCCCGTCTCACACTGATCCCCTCACACACTGATCCCCTCTCACACTGATCCCCTCTCACACTGATCCCCTCACACACTGATCCCCTCTCACACTGATCCCCTCACACACTGATCCCCTCACACACTGATCCCCTCACACACTGATCCCCTCACACACTGATCCCCTCACACACTGATCCCCTCACACACTGATCCCCTCACACACTGATCCCCTCACACACTGATCCCCTCTCACACTGATCCCCTCACACACTGATCCCCTCACACACTGATCCCCTCGCACACTGATCCCCTCGCACACTGATCCCCTCGCACACTGATCCCCTCACACACTGATCCCCTCACACACTGATCCCCTCTCACACTGATCCCCTCACACACTGATCCCCTCTCACACTGATCCCCTCACACACTGATCCCCTCACACACTGATCCCCTCTCACACTGATCCCCTCCCACACTGATCCCCTCTCACACACACTGATCCCCTCACACACACACATCCCCTCACACACTGATCCCCTCACACACTGATCCCCTCACACACTGATCCCCTCTAACACTGATCCCCTCACACACTGATCCCCTCACACACTGATCCCCTCACACACTGATCCCCTCACACACTGATCCCTTCACACACTGATCCCCTCACACACTGATCCCCTCACACACTGATCCCCTCACACACACACATCCCCTCACACACTGATCCCCTCACACACTGATCCCCTCACACACACTGATCCCCTCACACACTGATCCCCTCACACACTGATCCCCTCTCACACTGATCCCCTCTCACACTGATCCCCTCACACACACACATCCCCTCACACACTGATCCCCTCACACACTGATCCCCTCTCACACTGATCCCCTCACACACTGATCCCCTCACACACTGATCCCCTCACACACTGATCCCCTCACACACTGATCCCCTCACACACTGATCCCCTCACACACACACATCCCCTCACACACTGATCCCCTCACACACACATCCCCTCTCACACTGATCCCCTCACACACTGATACCCTCTCACACTGATCCCCTCACACACTGATCCCCTCACACACTGATCCCCTCACACACTGATCCCCTCACACACACATCCCCTCACACACTGATCCCCTCACACACTGATCCCCTCTCACACTGATCCCCTCACACACTGATCCCCTCACACACTGATCCCCTCACACACTGATCCCCTCTCACACTGATCCCCTCACACACTGATCCCCTCACACACACACACATCCCCTCACACACTGATCCCCTCTCACACTGATCCCCTCACACACTGATCCCCTCACACACTGATCCCCTCTCACACTGATCCCCTCACACACTGATCCCCTCTCACACTGATCCCCTCTCACACTGATCCCCTCACACACACACATCCCCTCACACACTGATCCCCTCACACACTGATCCCCTCACACACTGATCCCCTCACACACTGATCCCCTCACACACTGATCCCCTCACACACTGATCCCCTCACACACCGATCCTCGCACACACTGATCCCCTCACACACTGATCCCCTCTCACACTGATCCCCTCACACACTGATCCCCTCACACACTGATCCCCTCTCACACTGATCCTCTCACACACTGATCCCCTCACACACTGATCCCCTCACACACTGATCCTCGCACACACTGATCCCCTCACACACTGATCCCCTCTCACACTGATCCCCTCACACACTGATCCCCTCTCACACTGATCCCCTCACACACACATCCCCTCACACACTGACCCCTCACACACTGATCCCCTCACACACTGATCCCCTCACACTGATCCCCTCACACACATATCCCCTCACACACTGATCCCCTCACACACACATCCCCTCACACACTGACCCCCTCACACACTGATCCCCTCACACTGACCCCCTCACAGACTGATCCCCTCACACTGATCCCCTCAGACACATATCCCCTCACACACTGATCCCCTCACACACACATCCCCTCACACACTGACCCCCTCACACACTGATCCCCTCACACTGATCCCCTCACACACTGATCCCCTCACACTGATCCCCTCAGACACATATCCCCTCACACACTGATCCCCTCACACACACATCCCCTCACACACTGACCCCTCACACACTGATCCCCTCACACTGATCCCCTCACACACTGATCCCCTCACACTGATCCCCTCACACACATATCCCCTCACACACATATCCCCTCACACACTGATCCCCTCTCGGAGCACCTCCACTTTATATATGACAACATCTGTTGTCTTCAGCTAGAGCTAGTCATGCAGACACTCACTTCCATAGCCGCTTACTCCCACACGCTGTGTTATCCACTACATTGCTAGAGCTCTAAGACCCCCCCCCCCTTACACTTCCCACCACCCCCACACCCACTCCACACACACCCTCCACACACCACACATCCCCCCCCCCCCCCACACACACACACACACATAAGAAACCCAACCCCATCCTAAATCCTACTAAATCCACAGCACATTCCTCACCGGAGTACTCGCCATAATTGGCCAGCTCTCCACTCTGCCCCAGATCACAGATGGTATCACTGTACACCACCGAGGCACCTCCTCCTGCCACCAGCGTCCAAATACGACCTCTGGGGTTCAAAATGGTCAGCTTCAGCGAGGCTCCACTCCTTGCGTCCAAGTCTGCAATGTAAGCCTCCTCGGGAAAAGCATCTCGGCCAAAGGGCGGAGGGAAGTGTAACTCTCCCCACTCTGCCTTGCAGAGGTACTCGGCCATGGAGTCCAACTTAGCAGCGAGGTCCAGAATGTGCACCTCTTTGTCCTGGATCACTGGGGAGGAGGAGGAGGAGGAGGAGGAGGAGGAGGAGGAGGAGGAGGAGGAGGAGGAGGAGGAGGAGGAGGAGGAGGAGGAGGAGGAGGAGGAGGAGGAGGAGGAGGAGGAGGAGGAGGAGGAGGAGGAGGAGGAGGAGGAGGAGGAGGAGGAGGAGGAGGAGGAGGAGGAGGAGGAGGAGGAGGAGGAGGAGGAGGAGGAGGAGGAGGAGGAGGAGGAGGAGGAGGAGGAGGAGGAGGAGGAGGAGGAGGAGGAGGAGGAGGAGGAGGAGGAGGAGGAGGAGGAGGAGGAGGAGGAGGAGGAGGAGGAGGAGGAGGAGGGAAAGAAGAAAATGAGTGACAAATAAACACATATATATGCTAATAATGTTCATTTCCACAGCAGCAGCAGTGAGCCAGGCACCAGCCATAACACTGTCACAGGACACAGCACCGAATATACCAGAAGAGGTCGGGTGACAGGCACCCACTGTATACTATGTACATATTTGACCTGCAGGAAAAAATCAAGTGATCTCCTTTGCACTTCTACATCAGCGCATGCACTCCATGTGGTCACTTGAGGGCAATCACACGGCTTCCCCGATCGGCTTCTCCCTCCACTTGCATTAAAAAACGTGGACATCACCGATGCTTGGATGAGCATCCATCCATGTCCAAGGCTGTCGTAGATGATCCTGGTTATCCTGGAATGATCCTGCAGGTGGCGGCATCCCATCGTCAGAGTACAGGGGTATCAGAGCAGGGGTCTCTCTGCCCCCTCCCCCCCCCTCCCACTCCACCACACACACACACTAAGAAGGTAACTATAATCATCGCAGGGCTTGGCAGTATCTCATTAACCTCATGTAATGAATGATATCGAAGCACATGCTCATCATGCAACCAGAAGCATTCTCGCTACATGTAACTAAGGTCAGCTTGGCAGTCAGTTGTGATCTAGAACTCTCCACTACTACTGCAGTAGTAACAGTGGTTCACCACCAAAGAGAATTTGGAGATACTGTCATCGTGAACAGAAGTTTTCAGCCATCACGGTTCAGTCAATGGTGATGTCTATGGTAAAGGAAAAGATCGAGCGTCTTGCTGTTTGTGTCGACAACCAGCCAAAGAGAAGAAGCTACAATGACATGTCAAGCTGACAACGCCATTACTACCCGAGGAAGGAAGAAAGCTATGGGAGAGTTTGTGAGCCGTAAGTGCAACAAAGAATCAGTGCTCGAAGTTGTCCGAGTGCCATCCACAATGGATGATGTGCTGAGAGTCTCTCTAAAACAACATGAGAAAGAATAACACGATAATCAACAGCTTTCTGTCCAATGCGAGATACTTAGCTGGTCAAGGTCTTGCTGTTAGGGTCAACATGGTAAGATTCTTAGCTGGTCAAGGTCTTGCTGTTAGGGTCAATATGGTGAGATTCTTAGCTGGTCAAGGTCTTGCTGTTAGGGTCAACACGGTGAGATTCTTAGCTGGTCAAGGTCTTGCTGTTAGGGTCAATATGGTGAGATTCTTAGCTGGTCAAGGTCTTGCTGTTAGGGTCAATATGGTGAGATTCTTAGCTGGTCAAGGTCTTGCTGTTAGGGTCAACATGGTGAGATTCTTAGCTGGTCAAGGTCTTGCTGTTAGGGTCAATATGGTGAGATTCTTAGCTGGTCAAGGTCTTGCTGTTAGGGTCAATATGGTGAGATTCTTAGCTGGTCAAGGTCTTGCTGTTAGGGTCAATATGGTGAGATTCTTAGCTGGTCAAGGTCTTGCTGTTAGGGTCAATATGGTGAGATTCTTAGCTGGTCAAGGTCTTGCTGTTAGGGTCAATATGGTGAGATTCTTAGCTGGTCAAGGTCTTGCTGTTAGGGTCAATATGGTGAGATTCTTAGGTCATCAAGGTTGCTGTTAGGGTCAATACTTAGCTGGTCAAGGTCTTGCTGTTAGGGTCAATATGGTGAGATTCTTAGGTCATCAAGGTTGCTGTTAGGGTGTTAGGGTCAACATGGTGAGATTCTTAGCTGGTCAAGGTCTTGCTGTTAGGGTCAATATGGTGAGATTCTTAGCTGGTCAAGGTCTTGCTGTTAGGGTCAATATGGTGAAATTCTTTGCTCGTCAAGGTCTTGCTGTTAGGGTCAACACGGTGAGATTCTTAGCTGGTCAAGGTCTTGTTGCTAGGGGTCAACCCAGTGATGAACCTCACGCAACTTCTAAGATTAGGAGGCGAACATGTTTCACGAATAAATTCCGGGATGGGTAAGAAGACGTACAAGTATACTTAAGCCGATATTCAATGAGATTTTACAAACAATGTCATTGGATAACCTTCGTCAAAAAGTAGAATCTCTCCACTCAGCTGCACTCAGCTGTCTACTATCCTCACTCTCATGGCCGACAAATCCTCGAGCAAAGAGCAAGCTTGTTACTTCCATGCGATGGGTGCATGATGAATTGAAAGCTACAGTAATGAAGAATTTCTCAGTATTCATCACAACTGGAATCTGCCAACGCTTAATCACTCGTAGTCACACTACATGTGTGTGTATAATACAATTAAACCTCTCGTTCACCTAATCACGTGGGCAGTGCTATGATAGTGCCTCGTCATCATCAGGAACTGGAACAAGGGTAGCCACTAAGGAAAGGATCACGTGCACTGCTAGGGTCACTCTCTAAACCATGCATGCAACGACAATATCAAGCAGTGCTAAATGATGCGCTGAACGTAACACACGAGACCTGCCAAGCTAGTTTTTAAAAAGTCCCCACACACAGAGATGCTGTTTTACATCCAGTGAGAGGGAGAAGCTTTCCGATATTTCAGCAGGAACATGTGTCTTGTGCCCCATAAGGTGCACTGCAAAAGCCTGCGAGTTGCATAGCATTTTGAACAGTGTATGTAATCAGATCTTGCGATTTGGGAGGGGTCCTTATGGCCGGTTCAGAATATGTCGCGAGGCCTTCGCGTCCCTTCCCTCCAGGTCGCACTGGCTCGCCTCAAGCAGTTCACAATATCTCCTGGTCATATCCAATGAAACTCCTCCCATTAATTAACGAGCTTTCGATCTCTAATGATTTGCCAGATACAACCACATGAAAGTTCCAATGAAACTCCACCCATTAATTAATGAGATTTCAATCTCTAAATGACTGGCCAGATGTAGCCATATGCTAAGAAGGTTCCTCACTACCTCTAACAACCTTTCCACATTCATCTCTTCCTTGGAGAAACTTTTTTCGTTGCCGAAACACAAATAAAGCACACCAACAGTTTGAACACGTGTCAACCGACGCATCGCGACTGGAACTAGAATAGAAATAGTCTATTCAAGCGAAGCAGCACGACTTCACGTTCCCAATATCACTAAACTGACGCGTTTCTTCACTAGTGCGAGTGGCATATTGTGAACCAGACTTTAGACCAAGAGAAGAAATGTCAAATGCATGTGGTGTAATTTATATATGGAAACAATCGACTTCTAATTCTTGTCATTATAAGAACTCCTACTCTGACATCACAACACTTGAAACTCCTCCTCCTCCACTCTGACATATCAACCCTTGAAACTCCTCCTCCTCCACTCCGACATCACAACACTTGAAACTCCTCCTCCGCCACTCTGACATCACAACACTTGAAACTCCTCCTCCTCCACTCTGACATCACAACACTTGAAACTCCTCCTCCTCCACTCCGACATCACAACACTTGAAACTCCTCCTCCTCCACTCTGACAACACAACACTTGAAACTCCTCCTCCTCCACTCTGACAACACAACACTTGAAACTCCTCCTCCTCCACTCTGACATCACAACACTTGAAACTCCTCCTCCTCCACTCCGACATCACAACACTTGAAACTCCTCCTCCTCCACTCTGACATCACAGCACTTGAAGCTCCTCCTCCACTCTGACATCACAACACTTGAAACTCCTCCTCTTCCACTCTGACATCACACTTGAAACTCCTCCTCTTCCACTCTGACTCACAACACTTGAAACTCCTCCTCCTCCACTCTGACATCACAACACTTGAAACTCCTCCTCCTCCACTCTGACATCACAACACTTGAAACTCCTCCTCACTCTGACATCACAACACTTGAAACTCCTCCTCCTCCACTCTGACATCACAACCCTTGAAACTCCTCCTCCTCCACTCTGACATCACAACACTTGAAACATTGAGGGCAAAAAATGTTGTATACATTTAGAAGGCCAACAAGAAAGCTGATGAGTTGAATGTGAACCCGAGGAAGAGGAGGCCAGCAGTTTACTGAGGGAGAGGACCAGCAGTTTACTGAGGGAGAGGAGACCAACAGTTTACTGAGGGAGAGGAGACCAACAGTTTACTGAGGGAGAGGAGACCAACAGTTTACTGAGGGAGAGGAGACCAACAGTTTACTGAGGGAGAGGAGACCAGTAGTTTACTAAGGAAGAGGAGGCCAGCAGTTTACTGAGGGAGAGGACCAGCAGTTTACTGAGGGAGAGGAGACCAACAGTTTACTGAGGGAGAGGAGACCAACAGTTTACTGAGGGAGAGGAGACCAACAGTTTACTGAGGGAGAGGAGACCAACAGTTTACTGAGGGAGAGGAGACCAGTAGTTTACTAAGGGAGAGGAGACCAACAGTTTACTGAGGGAGAGGAGACCAACAGTTTACTGAGGGAGAGGAGACCAACAGTTTACTGAGGGAGAGGAGACCAGTAGTTTACTAAGGGAGAGGAGACCAACAGTTTACTGAGGGAGAGGACCAGCAGTTTACTGAGGGAGAGGACCAGCAGTTTACTGAGGGAGAGGAGACCAACAGTTTACTAAGGGAGAGGAGACCAACAGTTTACTGAGGGAGAGGACCAGCAGTTTACTGAGGGAGAGGAGACCAACAGTTTACTGAGGGAGAGGATACCAACAGTTTACTGAGGAAGAGACCAGCAGTTTACTGAGGGAGAGGACCAACAGTTTACTGAGGGAGAGGAGACCAACAGTTTACTAAGGGAGAGGAGACCAACAGTTTACTGAGAGAGAGGATACCAACAGTTTACTGAGGGAGAGGAGACCAACAGTTTACTAAGGGAGAGGACCAGCAGTTTACTGAGGGAGAGGAGACCAACAGTTTACTGAGGGAGAGGAGACCAACAGTTTACTGAGGGAGAGGAGACCAACAGTTTACTGAGGGAGAGGAGACCAGTAGTTTACTAAGGGAGAGGAGACCAACAGTTTACTGAGGGAGAGGACCAGCAGTTTACTGAGGGAGAGGACCAGCAGTTTACTGAGGGAGAGGAGACCAACAGTTTACTGAGGGAGAGGAGACCAACAGTTTACTGAGGGAGAGGAGACCAACAGTTTACTGAGGGAGAGGATACCAACAGTTTACTGAGGAAGAGACCAGCAGTTTACTGAGGGAGAGGACCAGCAGTTTACTGAGGGAGAGGACCAGCAGTTTACTGAGGGAGAGGAGACCAACAGTTTACTAAGGGAGAGGAGACCAACAGTTTACTGAGAGAGAGGATACCAACAGTTTACTGAGGGAGAGGAGACCAACAGTTTACTAAGGGAGAGGAGACCAACAGTTTACTAAGGGAGAGGACCAGCAGTTTACTGAGGGAGAGGAGACCAACAGTTTACTAAGGGAGAGGAGACCAGTAGTTTACTAAGGGAGAGGACTAGCAGTTTACTGAGGGAGAGGAGACCAACAGTTTACTGAGGGAGAGGAGACCAACAGTTTACTGAGGGAGAGGAGACCAACAGTTTACTAAGGGAGGAGACCAGCAGTTTACTGAGGGAGAGGAGACCAACAGTTTACTGAGGGAGAGGAGACCAACAGTTTACTGAGGGAGAGGAGACCAACAGTTTACTGAGGGAGAGGAGACCAACAGTTTACTAAGGGAGGAGACCAACAGTTTACTGAGGGAGAGGAGACCAGTAGTTTACTGAGGGAGAGGAGACCAACAGTTTACTGAGGGAGAGGAGACCAACAGTTTATTGAGGGAGAGAAGGAGACCAGCAGTTTACTGAGGGAGAGGAGACCAGTAGTTTACTAAGGGAGAGTAGACCAGCAGTTTACTGAGGGAGAGGACCAACAGTTTACTAAGGGAGAGGAGACCAACAGTTTACTGAGGGAGAGGAGACTAGCATGATTTGAAATTGGTAATTGCAAGTGCATAATTTCCCACACAACTGTGACACTATCATCACAGGGTATACTTACAAAGCACTAGATCTTGTCATCTCTAGTATTGAACAATGTTTCGACCAGCCTGGTCCTGAAGTTTATTTACAAGACCTACTACTGAAGTGTGTTAATGGCTAAGGCTATGAAGATGAATTTGATTTCTAACAAACTTCTACGGGGATGACTTCAATTCTGGCCAATTGTAACTAAGAATGTTTAAAACTAATTTGCTGCAGAAGAACCCAGTCTCGCGGCAGTATTTACCCATTTGGATCTGGATGCCAGAGTATTCTAGACCTCCTGTGGCAACCTTGCACACAGGAAAAGCTACTGTCGGGGAAATTACCCACTCTGATCTATCTAAGACCTTCCTGCCTCAGACAGCTAATAATAATAATAATCACCAGTAGCCCGAGCAGCTGGCCACTACGGGTAACTCCTCCCGCGACGCCTAGGTATCTCCTGGTGCTACCAGCCATCCTACCAAGTAGATCGATCGGTATACCGAACTTTGGCCTGATTCCTTCCAGACCCTATCTCGGTTCTACCTCTTTGACACCTACCCTCACTGGTAGTTTGATTATATACTAAATATAGAAATCATTTTTGTCAAGGATACAGAGCATTATACCAACATAAATGCAGTACAGTTTAGATCTCTCTGACTGTCAGCTGATCAGTCCTTTTATATCCCTTTTCACGTCATGTGATCCAGCTGGCCACTCAGTGGACCAAAGAGATCCTGTGAGTTCCATGCTTCTCTTGTAATAATCCATTATGTTTGTGGTTGTGGTTCATTAGTGGTGAGTGGTTAGGTCTGGGAATGGCATGGGTTGTCCTCTGACAGCTACCTGCAATCATGCTCCATTGCTGGGGTTCAAGGCTAGGCAAATATGGCTGTTCACTCCAAGTCTTGTATGCGAGATAGCTCCTTTAACCCCCAGCTGTGTGAATACCTACTCACCTAATGAATTAACTCCCAGCAGTGTGATAGCTACTCACCACATGGATTAACCCCAAGCAGTGTGAATACCTACTCACCTAATGGATTAACCCCCAGTTGTGTGAATACCTACTCACCTAATGATTAACCCCCAGCAATATGAATACCTACTCACCTAATGATTAACCCCCAGCAATATGAATAACTACTCACCTAATGATTAACCCCCAGCAGTGTGAATACCTACCTACTCACCTAATGGATTAATCTCCAAAAGTGTGAAGTAAAGGTTAGAGTACGCCATATAGAGCAACTGCAAGAACTCCACCAACGTCTCCTTCTTCTCCCGAGGTGCATCTTTGACAAGCTCTCTGGCCTGCTCCTCAGTCAGCGTGTACTCAATGCCCACGTCCACACGAGCTGCCTTGGAGTCGACGTCGCCCACCTCGACTCCTCCTTCATGGTGGAACAGCACGGTGTTGCCATTACGGTTTGCTAGAATGCTATAGCCAGAGGAGGGAGGAAGAACAGGAGGGATGCGAGGAAGAAGGAAGTGGAAGACGAGAAGGGGAGAAGGAAGGGGAAGACGAGGAAGGGGAGGTCGGGAGGAGGGCAAGAAAGAGGATGAGAGAGAAGAGTAGAGGAGGAGGGAGATGTGTGTGTGTGTGTGGGGGGGGGGGGGGAGGGGGGGAAAAAGAATGATGCAGAAGTGAAAAGATAGCAAGAGAAATGAGCAGCTAATTGAAAGGAAGACAAACTTTAATCATTACACAGTTACTTGGAGAGCTGCCCTGTGAGGTCACAGAGGTCACAACATTCCTGAGCCACCCTGTTTAGATCACTTAAAAAAGGGGGGAGGAGGGGGGGGAGTAGACCATTTCTTGTGGTTTTAGTCTGCCCACTGTGATGTTACAATAGTGGTGTTGCAATGGACTATGACTAAAAATATAGCAAAACCACAAAGGTCATTAAAAAATTACACACACACTTGCTCCTCAAAGGTCATCCAAGACTTGTCATTTATGGTCAGAGTAACCATAGATATAACTCATGATTAAAAGTTTTTAAAAAAACAATTATTTCCCCATTATCCCAATTGAATTTTTTGCAGTAGGTGGCCAGGAAATGACTGGATTAGAAAACTAATACTTGAAAATACAGAGCAATGCAAGAGCTTTCAGATTATATAACAATTATTCAAAAATTGACTGAGCTTTATGTGCATGAAATTACCCTTTCCTGGTTAGCAACACCAAAACCACATGGGTTTCCTCTTATTTTTACAAAGTGTTTAAAAAACTGTGGTTATGAATTTGGAGCTCTGCACACTTAACTCTATGAACTTGATATATATATAGCTTAAAAGATAGCTCTCTCTGTGTGCTCTCTTGATCCTAAAAACTGTTGCATAGGTACAACTATACCCAAGGTACAGGCAGTAAAAATTAGGGGCCCAAAACTTGCTAACTACTCCAATAACAGATGTTTATTCCCTTCACCTTGACATAATTACTCCAATCACAGATGCTGTATTCGCTAACTGAAATCAGATACTATTTATGCTCAAATGAACTGCTTCCTAGATGACCATCGAATAGCGAAAGGGGGATGCCCTGCATTTCTAACTCCTAATTGGAAAGTGCAAGACAGTTGAAATTAGCACCAGTGGCTAGAGGAGCTCTACTCGCTAATGAGTGGTATCATTAGGTGCTAAAACGTGAGTAAGTGGTCAAGTGCTTACAAGTGAGCAGGTGGAAAATTAAATAATTTTTCACCCGTGTTGACCACGTACCTACGTTTTAGTGTGCCCATGATAACACTCGTTGTATGCTTCCTCTAGCCACTGGTCTAGCAGTTACAAATGCGGAAAACTTGGGCAGGCTGGTTTTGAGGCCCCCAATTTTGACTGCCTTCACCTTGGGTATAGTTGTACCTATGCAACAGTTTTTAGGATCAAAAGAGAGCACACAGAGAGAGCTATCTTTTAAGCTATATATCAAGTTCCTAGAGTGAAGTGTGCAGGATTTATGGAGCTCTAAAGTCGTAACCATAGCACTTTGTATTATCCCCACTAATTCGAAAAAGTATCATTACTCAAGAATGGTCGAAATAATGACTTGAAACTTGAAATGCAGTTAGTGTAAGAGGAGATGCAGAATGGAGAAGAGGGATAAAAAATGTCTACTCCCCCCTAAACTGCATCACCTCATTACACACCAGTCAGTGAGACCAGCTCACTCTAATTCACACCCACCCACACACTAATGTGCACCTTGACAACTACATCATGGAGTGCACACAAGTAATTCTTGTATTCTTATGGTCAGTTTAAAAAAATTTATAATAATAAGGCAAAGGGTCTCTAGCTACTGCAGTTGTGGGATGTCCAACATAGAGCATTGGAAACAAGTTTCCAGTCTTAAAACGCCCGATTTTGGTTGCCATGGAAACAGTCTACTAAAATGGCCAATAATAAAAACCGTGGTTGGCCGGTAAAGAGAGATTCTAAGCAGTAATGCCGCCTCGAAGTAGTCCTTTCTCAACCAGATGGACAGCAAATGACAAATCTAGGCTCTACTCAGAGTTAACAGCTCGCTCACTGCATAGTACGAAACCGTCAAGCTAGAAGGTCACACCCCTTCTTGCCAGAAAATTCTAATTGGAGCCCAGATGGAATTGGTAACTGGCCTGAGTTTCTGGCATTCTCTCTGAAACAAGGTCACCCGAACAGCGTGATAATCCCGTATCCTGAGAGCAAGTTACCTGGACCACCTTGCATGTGGCTGCAGATGTGTCAAGCTGCTTAGTGATTCTTTGTCAGAGAGGTGGTCTCGTATTCCCACCAGCTACTTGTTAGCATGTGATTACTAACCATATAAATGGCGAGCTACATCTACGGCTAGCCGTGCTAGACAGGCTAGAGCTGAAACTAGATACGGTGTAATAATTTTCGTTCATTTTTATCAAACGTAGCTCACTGTCTCTGAAAAGGTTGAGGTTTGTCTCAGCCAGTGCAAAGGAGCGTAAACCATGTGTTCATTAGTCCTGATTAAATTAAACGGCAGAGGATACTCACAACAACAAAAATGGGGCAACAATCCCCCCCCCCCCCCCCCCCCCCCCTTTCTGCTTTCCCTTTTCCCTCTTCTAACATGAGATGCTTCAATGAAACTCTTTTAACCTGGGGTGCTACACCTCTTCTAACATGAGGGGGGGGGGGGGGCTTCAAAGAACCTCGTCTAACATGGGGTGCTTCACCTCTTCTAACATAGAGTGCTTCCAGGAAAAGCAGACTGTCTTTGCCCTGTCTTTGCCACCCTTACTCAAAGGAAAAGGTTCAAGAATTAAAAACTAGTGGTCGAACCTTTCTACTTATCTAGGGAGAGGCATATGCTTCACACAAGAACTTCATAACACTTTGGACAATAACAACAAATAATAATAATATAATAGTAAATAGTATTATTACGTACATGCATTATTTTTAGCAGGCTTGCCTTCACATCATGATTATGGTAATTTGTTTGGGCATTATATATAACCATGACAACATTGCCACAGCAATGGCAGGCAGCCAAATGCCCATGGCAGATTTGTCCTTCAATATTCATCTTTGCCATAGCGAGACAATGTTTGGAAGATCAGTGACATTGTTGAACCGATTCAAATAGTGTAGTAGCATGGTACAATAGAAAGTCTGTCATAACATGCTAGAAGGTTTGTCATGATCTACTAGAAGGTCTTCCATGACCAGCTAGATGATCTGCCATGGCTAGGTCTGCCATGGCTAGAACCCTATGCCAACACTAGAAGGTCTGCCATTACCTGCTAGAAGATCTTCCGTGGCCTGCTAGAAGGTCTGCCATGGAGGTCTGGCATGCCCTACTAAAAGATGGTCTGCCATGGCCTGCTAGGTCTGCTATGGCCTGCTAGAGCCTGCTAGAAGGTCAGCCATGGCCTGCTACATTTGCCATAGACTTCTAGGTCTTCCATGGTAAGGTCTACCATGGCATGCTAGGTCTACCATGGCCTGCCCACTAGGTCTTCCATAGTACGCTAAGAACACATTCCAACCCTCCCACCAGTTGTATACCTCACATAGAACTCTTCATCAGGTTGGTGTGCCAAAAATGGCTCCACAATGAAGTTGTTCAGCTTTCCAGTGGCAGTGTCCACTTTCAGTTCTTGTCCCATTCTGTCTCCAATCCATTCTTGGACTTCTTCATAGTTGGCATTCACCTTGACAAGTCCAAGCTTGCCACGCCTCTTCAGAAGCTGGTCTGGCTTGGCCACAAGTTGCTACGAGTGTAAAGCGTTTCTGACCACATAGACCCACAAGTGTCATATTTTTGCGGAACTACTGAGCCAACTATACCTACATACCTCGGTTTCTAGCCATGGGATATCCTTCGCTAGCTGCTTGAAGTTGGTCTTAGCAGTGACAGTAGCTGATTTGACTGGAAACCAAAGGTCCTTCCCCAAGCAATTATCCGAAGACAATTTCTCGAGGTGTCTCGCTAAAATACTCTTTCCAGAAGCTTCAGAGATGGCTTTGGCCATAATTGTAAGATTTGTAAATGACCGCTGCCACTCTCGGCCGGCTTTTTAAAGCTAAAAAAGCGGTTACGCCTTAACTCGTTCACCCTTGACATCGCCTTATCAGCGAACCAAAACACCCGCGTGCCAGTATGGCCTGACTTTAAAGGTTCAACAGGCACCTGAGGTGACCTTTTTTCAACTAAAAATAGCTCTTGTTTTTATGTATTATTGGAGATGAGACATAAGGGACAGCTCCACAGAACATCACTTGCTACATTATGTGGTGTTTAGGTTGAAAATTTTGGCCCACCTAGCAGCCTTACACACGTACAGTGTAATGAAGGGTCGGGTTTTGATTCCCTCCTATTCCACACTAGTTACCCCCGACCTAATTAAGCTATCTTTAGCGAATGGGTCCCATATACGCTAAGTATTACCTGGGATTGTCCAACCTAGAGGGGAAAGAGAAGGCTATATAGGCCTAGAACACGACTACCTCATTCCAGAAAGATAAAATTTTTATCTAATCAAATCAGGCATGAACATTTCAGAGGAGCTCTAAAAAGAGGGAGTATATAGTAACGGGGGGAGTTTTCAGCCAGGGTCGGTTTTCAGCCACCTCGCAATCCTCTGAACTAGAGCGCAGATGTTCTAAATAGACATCCAGTGAAGTCACATGGTAATATAGAAATAATTTATGCCATTGTTTAATAGCTGGTAATAGGCTTCGACCGAGCTAGGCGGTGAATAAGCAGTGGCGTTTGCTTCAGAACTAGTCGCGGTCCACCCTGAAAGTGTGTAGCTAAGGGGGAGGTGTAAACTTTGTAGTATAGTTCTGTCTGTGATTGGAGTTAAGCTGCTGGAGTTGGTCTGCAGGCTAACAGATGTCTGATAATAAAGAAAATCTACATCAAAGGGAAACTAACACCAGGGAAAGGTACAGAAAATGGTCAGTACAAATGATGACAAAGGCCTTGAAAGATTGCAATGATGGCATGGGGGTGCGGCAATCTGCCAAAAAAAATGATGTTCCTAGAGGTAAGTTTCACTTCTAAGCTTAGTTTTAGGGTGTTTTTTTTCATAATGGAGTTGAATGAAACTTCCTTTGTCCTTTATAGGTACTCTACAAAGTAAAGTTAAGCACAACATCCCTGCTAATTCTCGATCAGGCCCTTCTCCATATCTATCTGGTGCAGAGGAAGCTGAGCTTGTTAACTGGGTATTCCACATGTCTTCAATTGGATATGGCCGCACAAGGGACCATCTAACGTTGATAGTCAAGGCGATTCTAGATAAAGATGGTCGACGTAACCCATTTGCACAAAACCGTCCTGGTAAGGATTGGCTTCGTGGGTTTATGGCAAGACATCCTGAAATTTCACTCAGGAAGTCACAAACCTTGGATGTGTATCGTGCTCTCTCTTGCACTCCGGCCATTCTGGATCAATGGTATGCTGGCTTTAAAGTTTTCCTAGAATCACACAATATTCTTGATTGCCCCTCTGCTATCTACAACTGCGATGAGAGTGGGTTTCCTCTCATGTCTCGTACTGGGAAAGTGCTAGCACCATGTGGTTCAAAACAAGTGAACAAAGTTAGTAGTGGAAATAAACAACAGATCACTACATTGGTCTGCTATAATGCAGCTGGCGAAACCATACCACCCTATCACGTCTTTCCAGGTGAACGCTTCAAAGAAAACCCTTTAGATGGTGGTGTTCCAAATAGTTACATGGGACACAGTGACAATGGTTGGATGACAGCATCACTCTTCTATGGTTGGTTAGCCAACCATTTTATTAAGAGAATACCTCCTGAACGTCCAGTTGTCATAGTTTTTGATGGACATGGCTCTCATATCAATATGGAAGTTTCTAAACTCGCCATAGAAAATCAGGTACTACTCTATTGTCTCCCACCTCACTGTACACATTGTATGCAGCCATGTGATGTCGGCTTCTTCAAGCCTCTGAAACAGAACTGGGATAAGGCTGTAGAAAGATGGGAGATAGAGCACCTAGGCGATGTATTGAGTAAATATGATTTCGCAAAAGTGTTTCGAGTTGCCTGGGAGAAGACAGTGAAATTGTCAACCATGGTAAACAGCTTCAGAGTCACAGGTCTTTGTCCTATAAACAGGCTAGCTATTAAAGCTGATATCCTTGCACCATCTACTGTCTACCACTCTCAGAACAGTGGAGCTGGTGACAAGAATCCGAGTCCACCTGAGTGTCCACATGACAACCCACCTGAGAATCTACCTGATGTTACAGGATCTACACCAACTCTGCAGATGTTAGAAAAATCAATGACAGTGGACCAGATTGAGTGTTTCCAGTGCCGACTAGATGAAGGATATGATCTCACTCATGATGAGTTGTACCTTGAATGGAAGTCACTCAAAAGTCTAGCAGACCAGACTTCCACATCGTCGCAAGATGCTACAACAAAAGGTAACATTTCTCCACCAAAGGCCAGTGGTACGGCTACCTCTGTAACTTCCACACCTGTCTCTGTAGCTTCCATGCATGCATCAAGTGAGACACCAGCACCAAATCTTAAATTGCAACCTGGAAAAGCAATTTCTCCGGTATTCAAAGACATTTTATGTTATCCAAAAGTGAAAAGTAAGAAGGGGAAGCAAACAGCACATCGAACTAAGCTTCCAAGCCACCTGACATCAAATCAGTTTATTGAACTTTGCGAAGAAAAAGAACGAAAGAAAAAAGAAGAAGAAGAGGACAAGGAAAGGAAAAGACTAGAGCGAGAGGAAAAGGCAAGGAAAAGAAAGGAATTGGAAAAAGAGAAAGCCAGAATCCGGCATCAAAAACAGGAAGAAAGAGAGAGGAAGAAGGAGGAGGAGCAAAAGAGAAAGGAAAAGAGGCAGCTTGAGCTTCAACAGAAGAAGTACGGGAAACAGAGAAGCAAGCAAAATTCCAACCCATCTTCATCGGGTGAGTCTCCGTCATCCACTGGTGAGCCTCTGTCATCCACTATCGAGCCTCCATCTACTACTGAGCCTCTGTCATCCACTGGTGATCCTTCAACATTGGGAGGTTCTGGGTTGCCACATTTCAACCAGTCTTCATCAGGTGATTCTGGTGTAGTGAAACGTGGAACGAAGCGTCGTAAGGTTGCACTTGTGACGTCTGTTTGTTGTGCTCTCTGTGGGACAGCCGAAGATAGTTCGGATTCTGAGGAGAACTGGGTGGAATGTGGCCACTGTGGAAGATGGTTTGAAGAGACATGTGCTGATGTAGACATTGGAAGTATTTTAGACATTGAATGGCTTTGTCACTTTTGTGAAAGTATTTGATTATTGGTCAAAATATGAAAAACAACCCCACTACTATTTGGTTTGCTTAAATATTAATGAGAAGATATAATAGTTAATTCATAGTACATCATTATTGTGTGTGTAGAATGGAAGTTGTTGGCACAATTGTTGGGTTAAAAGGTGTGGCTGAAAACTCCCTCTGGTGGCTGAAAACTCCCTTAGTTAGGTGGGTGCACTTTGGTGTAAAAATCTGAACAAAACACATACATGATCCTTAACTAAAGTGATATTATTGTAGCCCAAGATATGCCCAACACTAAATCCTACAAAAAGAAATGAAGTTCAATGAAGAGTGTGGTAGAACAAGGAAAAGTAGCTTAGGTGGCTGAAAACTCCCCCCGATACTATATAGGGTGTAGGATGCCTCCTCATATATACGAGGTGCTGGTCCAAGCACATGTTCAAAGGTGTGTGTGGTGCTGGTTGTAATTATATCAGAGAGGAGAGAGAGGAAAAGGCACAGGAATGGTTGCACTCGACAAGTGTGCACAGAGGCAGGCAGTGCTTTAAAACTAAGGTAAGTCCATCTTTTTCTTCTTGCATAATAGCTAATGAAGGTCAAGTTTGTTTGGTAAGTCTCTACAGCACTCTCCTCAACAATATCAAGAGACTCGTAAGGTAACAACTTTCTAATTATAAGAAATAATTATAAGAAAACAAACTTGAACAGGTTCCCTCCTAATTCCCCCTCCCAGATAGAAGGGATAGAAGGGTTAAAAGGAGCTAGAGATGCAACACCCTATCTAGAATGTTTCATTTCCAACCTAGCGTGATTGCCATCTGCTATTCAACTTATAATTAGAAAGGTGTTACCTTACGAGTCACTTGATACAGCCGCCTTTAACCAAAATCATTACAAGACAAAAAATGTTTTACACAAAATATAATTATACACAATATTATACATGTACTGGATTGACTACTTAGAATAGTTACCCAGTAGTGAGTACAACACAACACCAGAACTATCCAAGCATTTTAACCAGCCAGGTTTATTACTAAAGTAGATATGCATGCATAGCTAGTTGCTACGGTACACTATGTATGCAGTCTGTGAGCAGGTGAAAAGAGCATTGGGGGAAATTGTCTCACAAAATGTTGATCAACTGTGTGAGAGTTTAACCCTTATAATACCCTGTGAATTCAGCTATCCATAATGGCAGATTGCTATCACAATTTCAGTCAAGGTGAAGTGGGAGATACATTGCATAATGTCGTAGATTTCCTCAAAAAGATCTGGTCCCTCATACCAGAGGTCATGTCTTTGGTCATGATTGTTCTGGTTATGCCAACAACAAAGCCAGCTCTGAATGTGCCTTCAGTGAACTGAGAAGGGTGAAGTCTTACCTCAGTACAACCATGTCGAGCAACCTCCTCAATCATCTTGTGATATGCACAGGCATGAGGAGCTGGTGAAGGAGCTAAGCCTCAAGCAGGTCAATAATGACATTGTGGATAGAGTAAAGACATCTTCGGCCACTTCCACATATATATAAGTATATAATAGATGTGGATGATTGCACTCCACTCTAGGTCTCTCTGACTCTATTTAGGTCTTTATGATAATCTGGTCGGGTCACATAATTATATTCATTGTTATATTTTTAATTTTTTTAAATTAACTTCAGTCCCTAGTATAGTGATTTTGACCCCCACCACACCCCCAACTTTCAGACGGAAATTATCTCCCTTAAAATATAGTGAGTAGCAGGCAACTCTGCTCTACGAAGATCTTCTATGTCAATATGAGACCTAAGAGAAATGGCTTAGTGGAACCAGGTTAGTCATTGCGAGAATTTAGAGTCTCCTGGTAGTGTTGTGTGGTGTATGTGCATGTGTGTGTGTATGTGCATGTGTGTGTATGGGGGGGGGTAAATAGATATATACATCTTGAAGACTGTTTTTAAAGGTTTGGGATGCCAGTCTTGGTGAATACTCGGTATGCTTGAAGAGTTCTGTTTCGGTGGTTGAAATTGGCTGTTTAGAACAGTAAAAAGTAATTAAAAAACTGCCTAAGTGAATTTAGTGAGGTAAAAACTCGGGGTTGTGGTTTTTCAATGACCTTCCAATACTCGACTTGAAATTTACTCTCGATGTTTCGACTAGATGCTCTAGACTTCATCAGGAATAATGAGTGCTAAGAGTCTGTGAGCTTGTTATATACCTAGCTAGCTATATATCCACCATGTGAACTCGATGTTGCAAAAATACAATAAAGATAATAATAATAATAGAACACCATAAATATGTAATAATAGTAATAATAATAATATATATAACACATAAATATATAATGAGGCCATGTCCTTTATCAAGGAGAATTAAGGAGGAGACTAGGGAGGCTAAGGCTACTTGCTCCAATGTTTGTCGGTAGCAATACAGTGTGGAAATGCTGGGAACATCTTGCGTGTTCAGACTACTTTCAACTTATTATTATAATTATTATTATTATCATTATTATTATTATTATCATTATTATTTTTTAAAAGATAATGTGCATGACTTAAAATTAAGTGTGAATTGACTCTGATACTGCCTGTTTATCATGTGTAATAGTAATAATAATAATAATAATAATAATAATAATAATAATAATAATAATAAAAGAAGATAAAAAGTATATAAAATAATAATAATAATAATAATAATAATAATAATAATAATAATAATAATAATAATAATAATAATAATAATAATAATAATAATAATAATAATAATAATAATAATAATAATAATAGTAATAGTAATAATAATAATAATATTAATAATAATAATAGTAATAGTAATAATAATAATAGTAATAATAGTAATTGTAATAATAGTAATAATAGTAATAATAGTACAATAGTAATAGTAGTAATAGTAATAATAGTAATAATAGTGATGATAGTGATGATAGTGATGATGATGACGACAACGACTACGACGATGATGATGATATATTATAATATATAATAAAGAAATAATAAAAACAGAAAAGTTTTGGTAGTCGTGGTTCAAGTCCAGGCTCCTGAGACATGTGCAGCTGTGAAGCTGCACAGTGGTCTGTGCAACTTCACTGCACAGACCACTGACAAAAAAGGAATGTTTGTAATAGTTTGTCCAAGTGAATTCCTTATAGAGTGGGATTGAGATCAGATGCCGAAGGTGACTAGAAGTAGATGAGTGACTAAGTCAGTGAATTGCCCGAAAGGTTATGTCTACAAGGGTACACTTTCTGAAGGGTACACTTTCAAGGGTACACTTTCTGAAAGTGTGGCAAAAGCCACACTTTCTGGAATGCTCTCTGATTTGCTAGTAGTAGCAACCAAGTTTTTTCCAATGATCAAACCTGGAGGGAGGGACTTGTATCAAGAACCTTCACGGTCAACTTCAACTTTGGGAAGTCCTGGAGGTAAAAAGAAGAGAGGGCTGTGTGCTAAAGATCTTGGCTCATCAGTCTTATCAAAGAGCCCTGCTTTCTTTCCAGGAGAGTAATCTGCATAGGTTGAATCAAATATACTGACATGACAGAAGTTCCGGTTCTACATATCCTGGTGTTTGCTCATTGTACGAGTCCAAACATTTTACACACACATTGCCATACATGTGGCTATTGGTTATGTCTCTACTATTCTCTATTAGTCTTATATTCATTATCTACAGTCGTGTTGTTAATAATGACTACAAGGTAACACTTTGATTGCCGATCATCTCAGAGTAAACTGTGACAGAAACTTCTCCATCTAATTATTCTCTCGGTCCTTTCTGCCTGTCTCTGTCTATTTCTTTGTCTTCAATGGGTGCCAACACAGAGGATCTAGGGAGGATGGAACTGTGGGATGGGGAGGAAAGAAGAAACAGGAAGGAATAACTTGGCCAGGGGAACAACACAATTAAGGCAATAGAGTTTCTCTAGCTCTGATCTTGTGCTTGTCACAATCCTCCTGCCACTCTAGTCTTGCAATAGCTAGTCTACATCTATCTTAGCTAGATTTCAAACAACATGGACGACTCCCAATTGAAGCATACTTCTACCAGAGCCATGAACAGTTTGTACATGTTTCCATTCTGTGAAGAACTGATAGGGGAGTCCTCTACTAAGAAACTAAGGCACACGAATCTACTGTATGTGTTAGCAATGGCTCAATCATGGTTGCACTGGTCTCTCTAATTACAGCTCTCTGTGTTCTCTTCCATTGTCTGCATTGTGGTTTGATGGCTCTTGAAGTCACTGTCTCTCTCATGAGAAGATTAAACCAGCAAAGAGATGAAGCTATTCTGCTCCAGACTCTCCAGACCCATAGTCTGAGCCTGGCTCGAGGTAAATAATCCCAATGTTATAGATACTATACATCTCATCAAGTCAGGACCAGAATCTTCCTTCTATCCGACAACCAAATTAAATCTAGTCATCTTTGGAGTCACAGAATCTCCCATCTATCCGACAACCAAATTAAATCTAGTCATCTTTGAAGTCACAGAATCTCAGATCTATCCGATGTCAAGACCAACGTCTGACAAGCTGGACTTAGCACCCTAGTTATTTCATTGGTCTATTGTGATTTCTTATTTGGTCATGTGAGCTGTGTGTACATGTAGTTATTTCATTGGTCTGTTGTGTTTGCCTTATTTGGTCATGTGAGCTGTGTGAACATGTTATATTCCTTATTTGGTTTTGTAAGGTGTGGGGCTGCTATAAAAGCTGAAGTCTGTCCATCATATTGAGATTTGCTACCCCTGGATGTAATTAATTGTGTGTGATTGTTTAAATTAGGGATTTTAAAGTATATGTATATAACCTTATCAGTGAAGGGGTAGTAGTTTATATCTCTGGTATATAGCAGCGGAGGGAAATTAGGTAGAATCTCAGGAAATAAAACCTAACAGTTGGTGGCAGCGGTGCTAGACCTTAGTCATCAATGGGAAGCCTATCTATTAGCTAATTGTCTAGCAGACAAGAGGTTGTTGAAAAGCTGAGCATTTTAGCTAGGGTTGGGTTGTTGTCAGAGAGTTCCAGTGTATCGAAGGAAGAGCTCGTACAAGACTTGGTGTAAGTCTAACTATTCAAGTTACATTCTGTTTTTTCTCTGTCCTCATCATGAGTAAGCATGGTAAAGACGTGGAGGTGCCAGGAATGCCTGAAGCCTCTACCAATGAAACGTTGGACTACTCGGATGGTGAAACAGAGACTGAGCGGCTTACTATGAAAAGAATGGGCATGTCTACCAGAGCCCAGTTGCAGACCCAAGCACAGGAGATGTTCCAGCAGATCCTGCAGCTTCATAAGTTCACGCTGAAGGGAACATCAACTCGAAGATCATCTGGATCGAAAACGACTGGAAAGATTGGAGCGACAGCAGGCAGAAGACGAGCAACGGGAGTGTGAGTGTCTGGAACGCTTGGGAAGAACAATGGTGAGCATCAAGACAAAATACCTCCCAAGAACAACTGGATGGACAAGTATGAGCAGATGTCTGAAAAAATTCAAATACATGACTGCTCATCACATTCCAGCAACGGAGTGGGCCTATCGCCTGGCGGCTCCCAAAGCACTGGTGCTGTTCCAGATAGTTGTTTGAGATGAAGATGTCTGCGATTATGACAAACTGAAGGAAGCCTTGCTGAAAGCAGTGGGGCAGATGATTGATGAATGTGGAAGGGAATACTGGACTCTTGAATCCAAGTCAGGGAAATCATACCCTGACATGGCTGTACGGGTAATCATGCTGACTGCATGATACCTTCAGGATTGCCAGATAAAGGAGCAGATTCGAAATTAGCTTGCTCTGGGTCATTTAATAAGCATGTTTCCACCCTGGGTGGTATCCCACATCAGAAGGTAGAAGCCACAAACTCCAGAGGAGGCTGCAAGGATGGCTGAATCATTCATCAAGGAACAGCAGTTCAACCCGAGTGGTAAGTGGAGTGGCTCCAAGGGGAAAGCTTGGAAACAGGACTCTGGCAGAGGTAGGTGGAGCAGGTACACCGACCAGAAGCAGCAGGGTCAGAACAAGTCAGCCGAGTCATACTCCGACAATCCTATTGGGGTGCTTGATCAGGCTAAGCCATAACAACAGAAGAGAGCAGAACGGAAGGTGTTCATCATGACCAGACAGAAAGCAGCGAAACAGAGGGAGTGGTAGGAATGAGACAACTAGTTATCTGCAGATTCAGGAGCTTGACCAGTCGCACTGGGTGGTGTGCTTGGTTTAGAAATCTTTCTTCGATCAGGATGGGGAAGATGAGCTGGCGGAACCGATGAATGACCTGATGGGAGCACACACAGATGCCAGTTCAGAGCTGAATGAGCAAGGATCCTCAAACAAAGACAAGGTGATAAAGTCTTATGAGACGCTGATGAATGAACTGAGCTGAGTGATAAAGGATTCAGCGGGCAGGAAGGTGTACTCATGCATGAGGGGGAGACTGCATGCTGTCACAAACTATCTTGCTGCAATCTAGACATGCAGATGCCCTGAAGATGGCCCATGCTGTACCTGTGACTGGACATTTTGGAGCCTGGAAGATGGCAGCCAAGCTGAAGAGGCATTTTACATGGCCTGGGGTAAGTAAAGGATATCTGTAAATTCTGTACTTCATGTCTACAGTGTCAGTGAGCTGGGATGAAGACTGGGCCATTGAAGCCACTGCTGGTTATTGGAACTCCGTTCTCTCGTTTACATTCGACATTGTGGATCCTTGACCAAGGAGTAAGATAGGGCATAAATACATCCTGACCTGCATGGATTATGCCTCAAAATACCCGGAAGCTGTCCCACTTCAGAGTGTGGATGCCGAAACAGCTGCTACGGCGATGGTCAACGTGTTCACCAGACTGGGCGTTCCCGAAGAAATCCTTATGGATCAGGGATCAGTCTTCACTTCTTAACAGTTGTGTACCAAACTGAGGGATCAGAACCGGACGTCGCCCTAACACCCCCAAACAGATGGAGTGCTTGAGCATTGGCATGGCAGGCACACTGAAGTCCATGCTGAGGGGGGTAAAGACCGATCAAAAGATGTGGGATGATTATTTCCCTTACTTATTATTTGCCTAAAGGAACACTCCACATGTAGCCACTGGGTTCACTCCATTTCAGTTGTTGAATAGACGGTACATCAGGGGTCCTCTGGATGTGGCAAAGTCAGCCTGGCTGACCTCAACAGCAGTCGGTGGTAAGTGGGTCCAGGATCTCGGATCATCTGAGAGACATGGAGGAAGCTGCTGGTGAGAATGAAAGACAAGTGAAGCAGAAGATGAAACTCCAATAGGATCGAAATGCCAAAGAAATAGTCTTCAAGTGGCCATTCCTGAGCGACGATGTCGACATCGAATCATGCATGTGAACATGATGAAGCCCTGGCACACTCCAGATGGACGGGTGCTGGTCATCCTCACTGACAACACAATTAAACCCAGTCATCTTTGGGTCACAGAATCCTGCCTCCAGCCTAGAAGTCCATCTCTGGTGATGGGTCTGTCTCTCCATACTTTGTTCCATCCGATCGACTATCTGACCTTGACACCATCAATGTCAAATGACTATAGACTGTCAACCTCAAGCATGTCTTTAGAACATGCAAAGCCTAGTCAAGAATCTCACTCATTTCCAATCATTTGCATCAAAATAATTGCAACCACAGAAACTTGGCTTTCTGAAACAAACAGTCCCATTTGGCTTTAGAAGAGACAAGACAAGTCCAGGGGAAGGTATCCTCCTGCCAATCAGTACCTCAAAGCCATGTCCACCCCAATCTGGAAATCTTGACCAATTGCAACAAAATGATTCTAGTCTTGTTCTCCTCCCAATGCCAATTAATCTTGTTATTCACATACCTTGAAAGTATTGTGGAGCAGACGCAGTTATCATTCTTGGAGACTTTGACCTTCTCCTCTCACTTCTTCGTCTAGGTTATGTAATCTTGCTTTTCAAGCTCAGCATGAACCTTGTATTTTCGAACTATTCTAATCTCCTGTTGCACTGTTATGCTTGGTTTCTCCTCTGGATACCAGAAAAATGGCATTGAAGAGCCCCCCAGTGGCATTCAAGAGGATCTCGGTATCATCACATCTGATGACTTAACCTGGAGAAAGCATTATGACCGCCTCACCTCAAAAGCACACATGAAACTCAAATCTACCAACACAAACGTTCAGCATCTCCACGCCTATACTGGCAAAAAAAAGTTACTCTATAGTAGTTCCCTAATATATAGGTTTATGTTTATTAATTTAATTAGTGTCCGAGAAGGGGTAATCCAAAAATGCTATCAGACTACTCATCTGATTACTGACACTCGTCACTTAAATTTGCTTCCACTCACAATGTTCGTTAAACTCAGACATAACCTTCTACAATTCAGCTCTTCCAACAGCAGAAAATAATGATCTATATATCTCTTACAAGAAAGCAAGGAGTTCTTATGTACTAAAATCACTTATAATATATATATATATACCATATGGAATTCTCTGCCCCTCTATACCAATTAAAAAAATTAAAACTCGATCACGAATGTGCAGGGTTTTGAACTCATGAGTCACCCCCATACCACTCTATATAATACCCGACAGCATAAACAGCCCCAAATAAAAATGTAAATAACATTTTGTTTGTTGGAATCATGAAAATAAAAAAGCTACACATGAAAATCTTATTATCAGGATATGAAATAAAAAATAAAATTTTACCAAATCACTATCGACTTGTTGCCATGGAAACCAACATTGTCATCAACCTATGTGCTCCGAGTAATTGCGGCTCACAACTATTGCAAAACTGGCTGTTTGAGTAAGTTCCTGTGATGCCCGTTAATGAGCCTTGGTCATGAAAATAAGCTCTTCGCTGCTAGGATGGAAAATGCTATATAGAGCACATACATAATGAAAATGAAACTTTCCCCCATCCCCTCAAAAACTGAATCAATGTACCTTTGTAAACAGTTAATTACTTTAATTACTTGACCATTTCCCCTTTCCAATTATAGAATTTTATATACCTCCAACTGTGGACAATGAAGTGGGTATGTCAAACATCAACAACTCTACCTCATCAACACTTTGTTAATTCACGGACAAAATTGTAGTGCGACTGTGTATGCCAGGGTTTCTCCTATCCACTATCCTCAGTTACAATGATGGCTGGACTTATGCAGTATTTGGGGATATTTAAGTTGGCAGGCACTATATATATACTGCCTAAGGAAAACAACCATTTGGGAGTACAGGGGAAGGGTGTGATGGGGATAAAGGGGTTAATTGTCCAGGTAAAGAACATGGGCAGGTTTTGGGCCCAAAGGCTTGCCCCAAAGTTTTAAAATTAGGGCAGAATGAGTCGGCACTGAAATGCTTCTCTTTGCCCTTCCTATCAGTCTTTCTCTGTCTTCATGGTTGCTAGAGGACCTATGGATTGGATAGGGGGGTTAAGAAGGACCCAATCGTTTTTGACTACTTTTTATACTGCCATTTCGTTCTATATATATATAAATATACACACCCACACACACTAGCCGAAGTTACCCACACTCTGCCCAAAAATAAAATAAAGTATTTCCTGCCTCATTAAAAAAACTGACATTCTTTTTGTTCTTTCTGTATCTTTTTGTGTTCAGATGAAATAAACTGGTTAGAATTTAATTTGTGATATTTTTAAATTTGAAACTTTATTTTTAACAACCCCCTCCATTCTATATACCATTGACCTATATATATATATATATATATATATATTATACTCAACAAGTTAAAAAAAAAATTGGGGTTTTAAAAAAAATAAAAATGCTTTTTGTCAAAATTTCAACTACCTTCGCCACAACAAATTAAAAAAAATTAAAAAAGGAGGATTTTTTTTGGTCAAAACTTCATTTAAATCTGATTTATATATAAACACCCAGATCTACCCTCAACCTACTCACCAAGTTTGGTTCAAATTGGTTCAGGCATTTGGTCAGATATAAGCCATAATTATGCAGGCAGACTTATATTATATAATAATTATAGTATATATACTGGTTGAGAATGGCATAGAATAAAATAGAAGTGCATCGACAACATATAATTTTTAAACTCTAGGCTATCCTAAATTGTTGAAAATAGATGAAGCAGTTATAGCAGACACCCCCCTCCACAAATTAAATTAAATTTCAAACTGGGTAATGCTTGCAATGGGCTATTTGCAATTTGCATGTATAAGTTGCCGCAAGTGCTAGCCAATAAAGTAGTGCTTCAACGTCAATATAAATATTCATGTTTAGAATCCACCCAGTGAGATCTATCACCTGTGTAAATATTGCACCCAGTGAGATACATATATATATACCAGCTGTGTAAATATTCATGTTAGAATTCCATCCAGTGAGATCTACACCACCTATGTAAAGACTAAACAAGAAAGCATCTCCTGTATTGAACATTATATAGCCCAAATTAAAGAAGAGGCATATATACCATATCTGGAAGATAGACGAGTTTTTTTAAATTTTTAATGTAATTACACAGCAGTGTACTCTTATGTAATTACACATCTTATGTAATTACACAGCAGTGTACTCTTATGTGTATATCTTTAGCTAGTTATTGAGAAAAATTACATCCTGGAAGATTTTTTTGGCCAAGACCCACAACTAGTGTTGTCATGGCAATGCAACCAAGGCATGGCATCAGCCTCACCTGATGGCAATACTGAAAAAAGAGTTGATGAATTAACGAAGGGTGGAAATAATCTAAAATCTAGATTAACTGTCACCTTCACTTGAGTGATGTGGACAAGGTAAGGTAACTCACGACAAGGGGAGCCAGCATCGCCATCAGACAAACTTCACATTTGCACATATATAATTATACATAGACAGACAGTACATCACGTGGCATTGTCACCTTCACACACACACCACTGACAAAACAACCACACTCAAATAACGATATTCCTTCAGTCCGAGTCTGATCCAGTATCACTCAAGTTGAGATCCCTCTCTAAGTGTGAGAAAACAACACATTTAATACAATTAACACAGTCTGGCAAGTAGAGGACACTCCATGGGAAACAGAATAGAAATTCTTAAAGAATGGAACCAAAAACAGGATAAGGAAACAATAAACAAACCACAAACAACAACAACAACAATAACTGGTTATATATACGTACGTAGAAGAGACATGGACATCTGTCGGGCTGGAGGCTGTGGCAGTTTGAACACGCGTGCCTGCAGAAGACAACAATAAACATCGTCACCACAAATATATCCCGGGCATTGTTAAGCTGTTGGCAAGAAGTGCACATATTGATGTAGCCTTGGATAGACATGAGCATCACTCCATGGTCCACATGCATGTATTGATGCGGCCTTGGATAGACATGAGCATCACTCCATGGTGCACATGCACGTATTGATGCAGCCTTGGATAGACATGAGCATCACTCCATGGTCCACATGCATGTATTGATGCGGCCTTGGATAGACATGAGCATCACTCCATGGTGCACATGCACGTATTGATGCAGCCTTGGATAGACATGAGCATCACTCCATGGTCCACATGCATGTATTGATGCGGCCTTGGATAGACATGAGCATCACTCCATGGTGCACATGCATGTATTGATGTAGCCTTGGATAGACATGAGCATCACTCCATGGTGCACATGCACGTATTGATGCAGCCTTGGATAGACATGAGCATCACTCCATGGTGCACATGCATGTATTGATGCAGCCTTGGATAGACATGAGCATCACTCCATGGTGCACATGCATGTATTGATGCAGCCTTGGATAGACATGAGCATCACTCCATGGTGCACATGCATGTATTGATGCAGCCTTGGATAGACATGAGCATCACTCCATGGTGCACATGCATGTATTGATGTAGCCTTGGATAGACATGAGCATCACTCCATGGTGCACATGCATGTATTGATGCAGCCTTGGATAGACATGAGCATCACTCCATGGTGCACATGCATGTATTGATGTAGCCTTGGATAGACATGAGCATCACTCCATGGTCCACATGCATGTATTGATGTAGCCTTGGATAGACATGAGTATCACTCCATGGTGCACATGCATGTATTGATGCAGCCTTGGATAGACATGAGCATCACTCCATGGTGCACATGCATGTATTGATGCAGCCTTGGATAGACATGAGCATCACTCCATGGTGCACATGCATGTATTGATGTAGCCTTGGATAGACATGAGCATCACTCCATGGTCCACATGCATGTATTGATGTAGCCTTGGATAGACATGAGTATCACTCCATGGTGCACATGCATGTATTGATGCAGCCTTGGATAGACATGAGCATCACTCCATGGTCCACATGCATGTATTGATGTAGCCTTGGATAGACATGAGTATCACTCCATGGTGCACATGCATGTATTGATGCAGCCTTGGATAGACATGAGCATCACTCCATGGTCCACATGCATGTATTGATGTAGCCTTGGATAGACATGAGCATCACTCCATGGTGCACATGCATGTATTGATGTAGCCTTGGATAGACATGAGCATCACTCCATGGTGCACATGCATGTATTGATGTAGCCTTGGATAGACATGAGCATCACTCCATGGTGCACATGCATGTATTGATGTAGCCTTGGATAGACATGAGCATCACTCCATGGTCCACATGCATGTATTGATGCAGCCTTGGATAGACATGAGCATCACTCCATGGTGCACATGCATGTATTGATGTAGCCTTGATAAGACATCAGCATCACTCCATGGTGCACATGCATGTATTGATGTAGCCTTGGATAGACATGAGCATCACTCCATGGTGCACATGCATGTATTGATGCAGCCTTGGATAGACATGAGCATCACTCCATGGTGCACATGCATGTATTGATGCAGCCTTGGATAGACATGAGCATCACTCCATGGTGCACATGCATGTATTGATGTAGCCTTGGATAGACATGAGCATCACTCCATGGTGCACATGCATGTATTGATGCAGCCTTGGATAGACATGAGCATCACTCCATGGTGCACATGCATGTATTGATGCAGCCTTGGATAGGCATGAGCATCACTCCATGATGGTGCACATGCATGTATTGATGCAGCCTTGGATAGACATGAGCATCACTCCATGGCCCACATGCATGTATTGATGTAGCCTTGGATAGACATGAGCATCACTCCATGGTCCACATGCATGTATTGATGTAGCCTTGGATACACATGAGCATCACTCCATGTTGCACATGCATGTATTGATGCAGCCTTGGATAGACATGAGCATCACTCCATGGTGCACATGCATGTATTGATGTAGCCTTGGATACACATGACCATCACTCCATGGTGCACATGCATGTATTGATGTAGCCTTGGATAGACATGAGCATCACTCCATGGTGCACATGCATGTATTGATGCAGCCTTGGATAGACATGAGCATCACTCCATGGTGCACATGCATGTATTGATGCAGCCTTGGATAGACATGAGCATCACTCCATGGTGCACATGCATGTATTGATGCGGCCTTGGATAGACATGAGCATCACTCCATGGTGCACATGCATGTATTGATGCAGCCTTGGATAGACATGAGCATCACTCCATGGTGCACATGCATGTACATGTATTGATGCAGCCTTGGATAGACATGAGCATCACTCCATGGCCCACATGCATGTATTGATGTAGCCTTGGATAGACATGAGCATCACTCCATGGTGCACATGCATGTATTGATGCAGCCTTGGATAGACATGAGCATCACTCCATGGTGCACATGAATGTATTGATGCAGCCTTGGATAGACATGAGCATCACTCCATGGTCCACATGCATGTATTGATGTAGCCTTGGATAGACATGAGCATCACTCCATGGTGCACATGCATGTATTGATGTAGCCTTGGATAGACATGAGCATCACTCCATGGTGCACATGCATGTATTGATGTAGCCTTGGATAGACATGAGCATCACTCCATGGTGCACATGCATGTATTGATGCAGCCTTGGATACACATGACCATCAATCCATGGTCCACATGCATGTATTGATGCAGCCTTGGATAGACATGAGCATCACTCCATGGTCCACATGCGCATGTATTGATGTAGCCTTGGATAGACATGAGTATCACTCCATGGTGCACATGCATGTATTGATGCAGCCTTGGATAGACATGAGCATCACTCCATGTTGCACATGCATGTATTGATGTAGCCTTGGATAGACATGAGCATCACTCCATGGTGGACATGCATGTATTGATGTAGCCTTGGATAGACATGAGCATCACTCCATGGTGCACATGCATGTATTGATGTAGCCTTGGATAGACATGAGCATCACTCCATGGTGCACATGCATGTATTGATGTAGCCTTGGATACACATGACCATCACTCCATGGTGCGCACATGCATGTATTGATGCAGCCTTGGATAGACATGAGCATCACTCCATGGTGCACATGCATGTATTGATGTAGCCTTGGATAGACATGAGCATCACTCCATGGTGCACATGCATGTATTGATGTAGCCTTGGATAGACATGAGCATCACTCCATGGTGCACATGCATGTATTGATGTAGCCTTGGATAGACATGAGCATCACTCCATGGTGCACATGCATGTATTGATGTAGCCTTGGATAGACATGAGCATCACTCCATGGTGCACATGCATGTATTGATGCAGCCTTGGATAGACATGAGCATCACTCCATGGTGCACATGCATGTATTGATGCAGCCTTGGATAGACATGAGCATCACTCCATGGTGCACATGCATGTATTGATGTAGCCTTGGATAGACATGAGCATCACTCCATGGTCCACATGCATGTATTGATGTAGCCTTGGATAGACATGAGTATCACTCCATGGTGCACATGCATGTATTGATGCAGCCTTGGATAGACATGAGCATCACTCCATGGTCCACATGCATGTATTGATGTAGCCTTGGATAGACATGAGTATCACTCCATGGTGCACATGCATGTATTGATGCAGCCTTGGATAGACATGAGCATCACTCCATGGTCCACATGCATGTATTGATGTAGCCTTGGATAGACATGAGCATCACTCCATGGTGCACATGCATGTATTGATGTAGCCTTGGATAGACATGAGCATCACTCCATGGTGCACATGCATGTATTGATGTAGCCTTGGATAGACATGAGCATCACTCCATGGTGCACATGCATGTATTGATGTAGCCTTGGATAGACATGAGCATCACTCCATGGTCCACATGCATGTATTGATGCAGCCTTGGATAGACATGAGCATCACTCCATGGTGCACATGCATGTATTGATGTAGCCTTGATAAGACATCAGCATCACTCCATGGTGCACATGCATGTATTGATGTAGCCTTGGATAGACATGAGCATCACTCCATGGTGCACATGCATGTATTGATGCAGCCTTGGATAGACATGAGCATCACTCCATGGTGCACATGCATGTATTGATGCAGCCTTGGATAGACATGAGCATCACTCCATGGTGCACATGCATGTATTGATGTAGCCTTGGATAGACATGAGCATCACTCCATGGTGCACATGCATGTATTGATGCAGCCTTGGATAGACATGAGCATCACTCCATGGTGCACATGCATGTATTGATGCAGCCTTGGATAGGCATGAGCATCACTCCATGATGGTGCACATGCATGTATTGATGCAGCCTTGGATAGACATGAGCATCACTCCATGGCCCACATGCATGTATTGATGTAGCCTTGGATAGACATGAGCATCACTCCATGGTCCACATGCATGTATTGATGTAGCCTTGGATACACATGAGCATCACTCCATGTTGCACATGCATGTATTGATGCAGCCTTGGATAGACATGAGCATCACTCCATGGTGCACATGCATGTATTGATGTAGCCTTGGATACACATGACCATCACTCCATGGTGCACATGCATGTATTGATGTAGCCTTGGATAGACATGAGCATCACTCCATGGTGCACATGCATGTATTGATGCAGCCTTGGATAGACATGAGCATCACTCCATGGTGCACATGCATGTATTGATGCAGCCTTGGATAGACATGAGCATCACTCCATGGTGCACATGCATGTATTGATGCGGCCTTGGATAGACATGAGCATCACTCCATGGTGCACATGCATGTATTGATGCAGCCTTGGATAGACATGAGCATCACTCCATGGTGCACATGCATGTACATGTATTGATGCAGCCTTGGATAGACATGAGCATCACTCCATGGCCCACATGCATGTATTGATGTAGCCTTGGATAGACATGAGCATCACTCCATGGTGCACATGCATGTATTGATGCAGCCTTGGATAGACATGAGCATCACTCCATGGTGCACATGAATGTATTGATGCAGCCTTGGATAGACATGAGCATCACTCCATGGTCCACATGCATGTATTGATGTAGCCTTGGATAGACATGAGCATCACTCCATGGTGCACATGCATGTATTGATGTAGCCTTGGATAGACATGAGCATCACTCCATGGTGCACATGCATGTATTGATGTAGCCTTGGATAGACATGAGCATCACTCCATGGTGCACATGCATGTATTGATGCAGCCTTGGATACACATGACCATCAATCCATGGTCCACATGCATGTATTGATGCAGCCTTGGATAGACATGAGCATCACTCCATGGTCCACATGCGCATGTATTGATGTAGCCTTGGATAGACATGAGTATCACTCCATGGTGCACATGCATGTATTGATGCAGCCTTGGATAGACATGAGCATCACTCCATGTTGCACATGCATGTATTGATGTAGCCTTGGATAGACATGAGCATCACTCCATGGTGGACATGCATGTATTGATGTAGCCTTGGATAGACATGAGCATCACTCCATGGTGCACATGCATGTATTGATGTAGCCTTGGATAGACATGAGCATCACTCCATGGTGCACATGCATGTATTGATGTAGCCTTGGATACACATGACCATCACTCCATGGTGCGCACATGCATGTATTGATGCAGCCTTGGATAGACATGAGCATCACTCCATGGTGCACATGCATGTATTGATGTAGCCTTGGATAGACATGAGCATCACTCCATGGTGCACATGCATGTATTGATGTAGCCTTGGATAGACATGAGCATCACTCCATGGTGCACATGCATGTATTGATGTAGCCTTGGATAGACATGAGCATCACTCCATGGTGCACATGCATGTATTGATGTAGCCTTGGATAGACATGAGCATCACTCCATGGTGCACATGCATGTATTGATGCAGCCTTGGATAGACATGAGCATCACTCCATGGTGCACATGCATGTATTGATGCAGCCTTGGATAGACATGAGCATCACTCCATGGTGCACATGCATGTATTGATGCAGCCTTGGATAAACATGAGCATCACTCCATGGTGGACATGCATGTATTGATGCAGCCTTGGATAGACATGAGCATCACTCCATGGTGCACATGCATGTATTGATGCAGCCTTGGATAGACATGAGCATCACTCCATGGTGCACATGCATGTATTGATGCAGCCTTGGATAGACATGAGCATCACTCCATGGTGCACATGCATGTATTGATGCAGCCTTGGATAGACATGAGTATCACTCCATGGTGCACATGCATGTATTGATGCAGCCTTGGATAGACATGAGCATCACTCCATGGTGCACATGCATGTATTGATGCAGCCTTGGATAGACATGAGCATCACTCCATGGTGGACATGCATGTATTGATGTAGCCTTGGATAGACATGAGCATCACTCCATGGTGCACATGCATGTATTGATGTAGCCTTGGATAGACATGAGCATCACTCCATGGTGCACATGCATGTATTGATGCAGCCTTGGATAGACATGAGCATCACTCCATGGTGCACATGCATGTATTGATGTAGCCTTGGATAGACATGAGCATCACTCCATGGTGCACATGCATGTATTGATGCAGCCTTGGATAGACATGAGCATCACTCTATGGTGGACATGCATGTATTGATGTAGCCTTGGATACTTGGATAGACATGAGCATCACTCCATGGTGCACATGCATGTATTTCACTCCATGGTGCACATGCATGTATTGATGTAGCCTTGGATAGACATGAGCATCACTCCATGGTCCACATGCATGTATAGATGTAGCCTTGGATAGACATGAGCATCACTCCATGGTCCACATGCATGTATTGATGCAGCCTTGGATAGACATGAGCATCACTCCATGGTGCACATGCATGTATTGATGTAGCCTTGGATAGACATGAGCATCACTCCATGGTCCACATGCATGTATTGATGTAGCCTTGGATAGACATGAGCATCACTCCATGGTGCACATGCATGTATTGATGTAGCCTTGGATAGACATGAGCATCACTCCATGGTCCACATGCATGTATTGATGTAGCCTTGGATAGACATGAGCATCACTCCATGGTGCACATGCATGTATTGATGTAGCCTTGGATAGACATGAGCATCACTCCATGGTCCACATGCATGTATTGATGTAGCCTTGGATAGACATGAGCATCACTCCATGGTGCACATGCATGTATTGATGTAGCCTTGGATAGACATGAGCATCACTCCATGGTCCACATGCATGTATTGATGTAGCCTTGGATACACATGAGCATCACTCCATGGTGCACATGCATGTATTGATGTAGCCTTGGATAGACATCAGCATCACTCCATGGTCCACATGCATGTATTGATGTAGCCTTGGATAGACATGAGCATCACTCCATGGTGCACATGCATGTATTGATGCAGCCTTGGATAGACATGAGCATCACTCCATGGTGCACATGCATGTATTGATGCAGCCTTGGATAGACATGAGCATCACTCCATGGTGCACATGCATGTATTGATGTAGCCTTGGATAGACATGAGCATCACTCCATGGTGCACATGCATGTATTGATGAAGCCTTGGATAGACATGAGCATCACTCCATGGTGCACATGCATGTATTGATGCAGCCTTGGATAGACATGAGCATCACTCCATGGTGCACATGCATGTATTGTTGCAGCCTTGGATAGACATGAGCATCACTCCATGGTGCACATGCATGTATTGATGTAGCCTTGGATAGACATGAGCATCACTCCATGGTGCACATGCATGTATTGATGTAGCCTTGGATACACATGAGCATCACTCCATGGTGGACATGCATGTATTGATGCAGCCTTGGATAGACATGAGCATCACTCCATGGTGCACATGCATGTATTGATGTAGCCTTGGATACACATGAGCATCACTCCATGGTGGACATGCATGTATTGATGCAGACTTGGATAGACATGAGCATCACTCCATGGTGGACATGCATGTATTGATGCAGCCTTGGATAGACATGAGCATCACTCCATGGTGCACATGCATGAGCATCACTCCATGCACATTGCTCAAACTATTGACCACCGACTATATTTGTGGCAAGCTATTACCAGAATATTTGCTATTACTTTATCCATGAATTAATTTTTCCATTTTTCATTATTAGAATGGAAATACAACAAGCTGCAGTATCAGCTCCATTGAGGTAGGCCCAGTGCTTCATTGCACCATGTCTACATCATAACTAACAGAGCACTACCTGTGCAGCTTTCCCGGGCAGAAGGGCTTCCAGTAAAGACCAGGCAGGAAGACAACACTCAAAATTGCAGTTACATGTACGACTACCAGGCGCTTTTAAAATGTTTTTTTTCTCCTCGCGTGCACTATCAGATTATATGACTGCTTTACAGCAACGGCAATCTACTGGGCATGTGCAGCTATAACATAAATACCCAGTGTTAAGTGTTCACACATCCCTTTGCGAAGCGGCTGGAGTTTGCGCCCGCATCAATTGCCTTTGCTTGAGTTATTCCATTTTGTTGTTAATCATAAAATGTTATTGCTATAACCACTTCCCACCGATAAGTAACCAACCAATGAAAATAATGAAGTATAAACAACCGATAGAGCAGCCCTAGTCCCAGATCATTGTCTCTCTGCACAGCAGCCACAGAAAGTTGTGCAGAAGGTACTGATGAGCCTTCTTGTCCACTGCACGCTGACACCTCACTATCAACTTTGGGGCATGCTGTAGGTAGGAGCAGAGACTCCTCACTGGTGGCTGAACCACTTCACTATCAACTTTGGGGAATGCTGCAGGTGGGAGCAGAGACTCCTCACTAGTGGCTACACCAACTCACTATCAACTTTGGGGAATGCTGTAGGTAGGAGCAGAGACTCCTCACTGGTGGCTGAACCACTTCACTATCAACTTTAGGGAATGCTGCAGGTGGGAGCAGAGACTCCTCACTGGTGGCTACACCAACTCACTATCAACTTTGGGGCATGCTGTAGGTGGGAGCAGAGACTCCTCACTGGTGGCTACACGACCTCACTATCAACTTTGGGGAATGCTGTAGGTAGGAGCAGAGACTCCTCACTGGTGGCTACAGCACCTCACTATCAACTTTGGGGAATGCTGTAGGTGGGAGCAGAGACTCCTCACTGGTGGCTACAGCACCTCACTATCAACTTTGGGGAATGCTGTAGGTGGGAGCAGAGACTCCTCACTGGTGGCTACATCATCTCACTATCAACTTTGGAATGCTGTAGGTAGGAGCAGAGACTCCTCACTGGTGGCTACATCATCTCACTATCTACTTTGGAATGCTGTAGGTAGGAGCAGAGACTCCTCACTGGTGGCTACACCAACTCACTATCAACTTTGGAATGCTGTAGGTAGGAGCAGAGACTCCTCACTGGTGGCTACATCATCTCACTATCTACTTTGGAATGCTGTAGGTAGGAGCAGAGACTCCTCACTGGTGGCTACACTAACTCACTATCAACTTTGGGGAATGCTGTAGGTGGGAGCAGAGACTCCTCACTGGTGGCTACAACACCTCACTATCAACTTTGGGAAATGCTGTAGGTAGGAGCAGAGACTCCTCACTGGTGACTACACCAACTCACTATCAACTTTGGGGGGTGCTATAGGTAACTGGCATTTGGTATTTTGATTTCTAGTAGACGCAGTTTGAACCCGTCCAGACAAGGAACATGCCAAGCCTCCACCCCCAATCTGGCTGCTATGTCCAGCTATTTTGGCGTGTGTACATCGTACGAATCCAAATTTCTTCTAGACATATTGTTACGTCCTTCGGGAGGGGGGGAGGTCATGGAAAACGTGGTTTCATAACCTTGCGGTTAGGACTTTGGAGCTCCATAGATTCTGCACACTAACTCTATGAACTTGATATATAGCTCAAATGATTAGATCTCTCTGTGTGCTCTCTTTTGGCATTAAAGAAGTTGCATATATAACTATGCTGAAGTTACATGCAGCCAAAGAGTCCTGAGTGCCTGAACTGTTTGTAGTTGTGGTTCCTGATTAGAAAGTGCTAGCTATGAAATTATTATCTGTGGTTAGAGGAAGCCCTACTCTACATCTACCTAATTTGATTAAGGCCTGTCCACTGAACTTAATGTGTGTTGGGTCAGAGGAAAATGCTGACGGGCATTGATGCAGGTTCATCGGGTTCATCGCATCCACACTAGCACCGAAATAAACCATAAGAAGCAAAAATAATCAGCCAACCAAAGTCAGTCAAAATCATATACATTACAATACTGTAGCTGAAGCGGAGATGGAGTTTGCGTCCTTTTCTTGCTGATCAGCTACCTACAGATGCGCAGGAAACATTTTCTGCAGAGAAGAAAGAGGAGATAGAGGAAAGGCAGAAACAGTGAAGGTTGCGACTGCACGAACTGCAGAAGTCCAGATGCAGGGCGTATGAACATAGCTCTAGCTATGTAGTTGGTCTAGCTAGCTAGTTTGGCCGCAGACAGTGTACAACTAGCTCCAAAGTTCCGAACTAAAGCATCACGAACACGCGAGTGAATGAAATTCTTTTCAATGCACACTTGCATAGGTATTTGAATGCAGCACATCAAACAACCTATCGAGGTGAACCAGAATAATGCGCATTATTTGAATTTGAATTCAGTGTGGACACGAGCAATGCGCATTGGCTTGTGCAGTGTGGACAGGCCTTTAGGCGCTAAAACGTAAAGAAGTAGGTAAAGGGGTGGGGGAGAGGATTCCCCCGTCATTTCTTTTCCTTTCCACTAGTTTTTCCCCTCCTTATTAGCACCTAATGGACCCGTTTTGTAGAGTAGGGCTTCCTCTAGTCACAGATAACAATTTCAATCACCATCATTGTCATGGCAACCCAACCACAACCAGGTGCCATCCCAGTCATTGGCACGAGCCTATTAGCCAAGTTTGATACCAGCGTTGCAGAATACAGAAGAGTTAAATGGAGAGAAAGAGGAAGTAGAATTTGGGTTGGATACCATTGCGTTCCTTCAGGCACGCGTCCTTATGGTGCCCTGCCTGCCACGCTGTGAAGCACTGGTCACTCAGGTATGCGTCCTTATGGTGCCCTCGCTGTGAAGCACTGGTCACTCAGGCACGCGTCCTTATGGTGCCCTCGCTGTGAAGCACTGGTCACTCAGGCACGCGTCCTTATGGTGCCCTGCCTGCCACGCTGTGAAGCACTGGTCACTCAGGCACACGTCCTTATGGTGCCCTGACCGCTGTGAAGCACTGGTCACTCAGGCATGCGTCCTTATGGTGCCCTGACCGCTGTGAAGCACTGGTCACGATGTCACTGGGAAAAGCATCAGTTACTGTCTGCACATGCATTAATAGTTTCACCGGCATGGCAATGCATCTCACAAAACATTGAGAGAAGAACTTGCTCCGTCATGATCTAGCTTGAGAGACCGAATCTTTCGTAGCTTTGCTCGGTTGCTTTCTTGCAGGTATGAGTTAGCAGTGGCGTGCTACACAATGTTAACCCCTGGATTCCTATGCCCCCTGGATTCCTATGCCCCCTGGATTCCTATGTCCAGTACTGCAGGCAAGATGGAAGAAAATAACTACTGGTTTTTCAACAGTGCAGGACTCAAATCTTGCAGTTGGCGTTATTACAATACGGATCATGTATATACTTCTTAACATAATTTTAAATCTTATATGATAACTCCCAGCCAACATAAAAAACTTTAGAATTCTCTTTGAATCAGCACTTTGTTTTCAGTGCCAGAATTTCATCCGACACTTCCATCCTCATCAGATTTGCCCCCATGAAGACAGAAGTATTTCGGTTGAAAGTTGGCACTGAGAACAATAAAAGAGAACTCTTAAGAATTATTTGCAAAGTCCAGATGAATCCAGAAATCGGTGGGAGTAGGATCCTAGGAGGAGGTGCAGCGGGGGTAGGAGAGTGGACCTGGGAGGAGGCAGGCCAGATACCTGCTAGATAGTAATTACAAGCAGCTTTACAACCATCAGAAAAATGGTTAATCGTCGGGCGAAGTGAGACACTGTAATGATCCAGAAATCCCCTTTTGCCTCAGGCATGTGTATGCTCATCACACGGAGCCATAAACGGCCTGAATGCGCTTATTGCAATGCTAAGCAATGGTTCAGTGTATAATAATGATAGGATGGAAGGATGACAATGGACCACCAAAGGAGCGTGGAAGAGAAACAATATGAAGCAGAAGCTGATGAACTGAGAAGAGCTAGCAATTGATGATACATTTTTTCCCTCGGGTGTGCAGACGTGTATTAATATTCCCATTGGCATTTCTGAGCAATATCGTTACAGCGCCATTAAATAAGGACCCCGTTCCAATGGCGAAGATTTCCCCCCGCATTTCAATTTTATCGCCCTTGTTTGCGCGGTCGTTCGCCAACCTTCTGCTTCAAGTTCAATCGGCTTTATGCTCCGGCTTCTTCCAGTTTGTTTGTTTGTCATTCGTGATCCTCTAGCTTCTTGTACCGCTCATAATGTCGTTCTTCAGCAAAAGGCCCTCGATGCTAATGCCAGCCTCGAAGAAATAGAGGAGCAGAAGAAGCTGACCGACGAAACAACCGTCGACTAGCTCCAGTATCTGCTACAGAACAAGCTAGGGCTAGGGTTACAATATTTCACTGCGTACCATTCTCATAGGCTCATCAGACTCGTGGAACAAGGTAAGCTGTCTGTCATTTCTAAAGCTTGCTAAGCTTAGTTTAGCTAATTTATACTGACAAACCTGTTTAAGGGGGGGACAAATGCCAGAGGGGGTATCATAACCTTGTGGCCACGACTTTTGGAGCTTCGTAGATTTTTAACACTTGACTGAATGAGCTTGGTATATAGCTCAAGATATCTCTGTGAGCTCTCTTCATACTTGACTGAATGAACTTGGTATATAGCTCAAGGTATCTCTGTGTGCTCTCTTTTGGTACTAAAGTTACATGCACCCAAAATGGGGTACCTCAAAACCTGAGTGCCTGAATTGACTGGTTCCTGATTAGCCAGATGAAAGTGCTATCTATGGCTAGAGGAAGCCCTAGCCTGCAACTCTACGTGTTGATTTAGGTCGAATTAGGCAAGCGTGGGTGTGCAGGGAAAAAAAATTCCATAGAATTTTTTTCCTGCACCCCCCCTTTGCTGATTAGGGCTTCCTCTAGCCACTATAACAATGGCTAGCACTGTTCATCAACTACAAACAGTTCAGGCACACAGATTTTGAGGACTCCAACTTTGGCTGCATGTAACTTCAGCATAGTTATTCCTATGCAACTGTTTTAGTATCAAAAGAGAGCACACAGAGAGATCTATCATTTCAGCTATATATTAAGTTCATGCAGTGAAGTGTGCAGAATCTATGGAGCTCCAAAGTCGTAACCACAAGTGCTTTTTTTCTTGTTTGTATTTATAATTTTAGACCTCCTTAACATGAACATAACATAAGTCCACTTTTAATTTTTTTTCTACATTAAGTTGTAGTGTTTGTACTGCTCTATGAATCACAGTTGCTATAGCCATTCAAGATTTGATGCTGTAAGTAATTATTTGAATGAGTTAGGAGAGTGATTGCACTTCACATTCCAACTTGCAGTTCCAAAGTATGGCAAAGCAAAATCTACTATCAGAAAGCATACTGCATTGGCTACATTTTGGTATATAAATCAGGACCACAGCATGAATGATAAGGTACTTTATATTAGATCACCCATTATCTAGGACTTGTCCAGCCTTAAGCTTACAGTTTATAAGCTGGTTGGCTTAGCTTAATTAAGGAAGCTTGAATGATATAAGCTTAAAGAGCATAGCTTTGTCTGGGCTGTGGCTTGGAGTTTAGCTCGGGGGCTTGAAGGACCAGCTCAACATATGCTAAGACATTTCAAGACATAGTTTTTTTTGACTGCTTAACTTAATCCTTAGCAAACTTAACTTAATCCTTAGCAAACTTAACTTACTCCTTAGCAAGCTTAACTTGAATCAGTGAAACATTTGATTTCTAAATCTTAAAGGCAAGGTAATATTACAATAATATCTCTTCCCTTCCCTACCTTTCCAGATGAAAAGGTTGGAATGAATCTGGCATTTTCTTGGGGAGGTGACTTGTGGCGTAGAGGACGTTATATGGACTGATGAATGCAGTCCAACTCGAGATCCATAGACTGCACTCAATTCTTCCAAGGATTATTGAACTACAAGGAGCAGCAACTGGCTATTGAATGTTGTTGTACTTATTCACTGGTAGTTCATGCATAACTATATACAAAATTGCTATGAGTTTTGTTCGATGGTAGTAAGGTTACCATAATCATTGAGCAATGAGCATGCATAACTATCACGAGTGAACTTTCATGACAATTAACCCTGTATCATGCAAGGCTTGTGTTATGGTTGGCTTTCACAACCAAGACTACCCAATTGGTAGAACACATTCTTTGTGTGAAGCACGGTCTCCTATTTTAAAGCTAAGCTACAACCAAGTGTTTGTGTGTCTCTAGTGCCACCATTTCTCTGACATTTACACATTTTTTGTGTGAAGCATAGATGAACTTGCCTTGTTAAAAAGATGTCTCCATATAATGGTCGTTGCTTACATAATTTTCATGTCATTGCTTATTTTGCATGCATAAACACTTGTACGTTTGCTGGATCGACTCCAAACACTTCTCTCATACAAGTTCAAATTCAATAGGGTCCATGAAGAGGTTGGAACTAGGGAAGATGTATGTGTAGGTCGATGGGGCCATCAAGGACAAACTTATCCTGTAACTCAACCATAGAAGTCTGAGGTCCTGTTGCATGTACAACAAAACATAATAAGACATCCACTATGCAATGTGTAATGCACTGCAGAAATTTTACACTCCTGACGGAACTCTTCCACTCTTACATTGCACCTGTCACCAAACACATGACCCATCCTCCACCACGCTTAGGGACACCACCGATACAGAGTTCTCCGTTGGGCAAAATATTAATGCGAAAATGTATCAGCTCTTGGTCTATATACACAAGGTTGATGTGAGGCCTAATATTCTAGACATGGCTTGTTACATACAAAAGCTTAGCTAGGGATTAGGTTTTCTAAGGCAAGTCCTGCTAAGCTACTCTGTGAAGTCTCTCTAAGGCAAGGCTTGCTAGCTACTAGAGGTTCTGTGAGTTTAAAAAGGGGCTTGTTTTGCAAGCCTTAGTTAAAACCAGCTTACCTAACTCTATGCTTAGCAAAGCTAACCTCTACAAAACTATATAGCAAGCTTTGTCTAATGCATTTTAGATCCACAGAGTAGCAATGAACTAGAAGGCAAAGCTACTAATACTAAGTTGAGAGTTGGACCTGAAGGACAGACACTAGTGGGCACTGACCAAAAGACTAGGAATAGAAATAACTAATACTTACTTCTGTCAGCAATAAACTTCTTGATGGGCAAAATGACATCTGGGAAGAAGAAAACAAAGTGGAGCAAAAAACACTCGCTAGATTTAGCTTGTTGTAAACAACCGGAGCACATGTTCACGTACGCACACATTTATAAAAAAGTGCAAGATTTAAAAATTTGAAACGTAAACCTAACAGCGTTTGTTATACGTTATTCGTCGAGTTTTTATGCGTTGATTCCGCATTTTTACTTTCCTTGACATCGTAACATTAGCGTTGGAACGGATATGGAACCATTCTTTTGGCGCCTACTGTACATGTGTAGTTTCATGTTACATTGCTAATAAAATAATCCGTACCAAACACACCGCACATGCATGCGCTGCGTGCTAGGAACATTCCTGTGGGTATTTGTAGAAGGTAACTACAGCACATGTACAGCGGTGTCGCTCATTGCTTAGAAATTTGAACTCAAAACAAATGTTACGCCAAGTTCCATCTTGGCTGGGACTATCATCAGCTTCAAGTTAAGAATCGTCTCCATTGAAGAAAGAAAGCAATAGCTACATAGCACTGTGCTGAGTTATTGCCAACTTATACCCCAAGGAGAACCGTCCAAGCACACCTCCATTGGCAACGGTAAAGGGAATCAGTGTGGTCCCCAGTAGGCAGGCACATATGCCTATGCGCTGGCCAGAAAGTGCACATTATTTCAAATAATACAGAGACCTGCACAACAACAACAACACCAACAACAACACCACCAACAACAACAACCACCACAACCACCACCAACAACAACAACAACACCAACACCAACAAGTATAGTGTCCCGGCTCTCATCATGATGCAGTAGTGGCAAGTATGGATGTGTAGGGAGGTAAGGAATAAAATATCAAAATTAAAAAAATCTAGAGCATGATTATTTTTGGCCTGCATTGGCACATTTGATGCATTGGCACATTTGATTGGCTACCGTGGTAATTAATTGGCGATCAATACCAGTCGCATGACCTGCAGGCACACACTGGAAGTTGAAAGAAATGCTCGTTGATCGCCCCAAGTCTTATAACAATAACAGACAGAACTCACTACTGAGAATAACCTTGCATTGCGCTACTCAAAGTCACACTGCATTACATAGTTAATGCATATGAGTTAAGTATGTCACAACTCACCACTTCCATATTGTTTTCCTCGTCGCTGGAAGACGACCCAGAAGACTCCGAGCTACTGTCGGTGTCCGATGAAGAGGAGCTACTTTGGACTTTCTGCCGAGGAGGGGGAGGAGGCAAGGCCCCGTGCGATGCCGACGAGAACGACGTTGAATGAGGAGGTTGATAGTGAGAGACAACTTGTTTGTGTTGATGATGTTGTGAGGAGTTTTGTTCCTTGTTGAGCAGCTGGAACGAAGATTGGTCTAGGAACATCGCGTGAGACGGCATTCCCGGCCCCGACTGATTGGTTGACGACGAAGCTACCCGACTTCCAGATGACGTACGGGAAATAGGGGTGGAGTTTGACCTCTGAGAGACGTGAAGGGAGGAGTGTGGATTAGAAGTGTGAGGAGGTTCGTGCATTACACGTGAGGCTAGAGCACTGGTCGCTGTTGCCTTGTTAGAGTGTACATCTGACTGAGAGGTGGGTGCAGAACGTGCTGTCGTGGTATGCAGCATCACATGACTTGCATGTGATGTATTGGTAGTGGTAGCTGTGGTGGAAGTTGGAGGAGGAACTGCCATCTCATCTTCCTCAACACTGTCACTGTCGGAGCTACTGGAGCCAGAGGAAGAGGAAGAAGATGACGAGGAGGACGAGGAACTTGAAGACAAGTTCATTACCTTTCCAGAAGGAGGCAAGATGGGTTCCGGAGTTGGGTTGGTGCTGGAACGAAGAGGGCTGATCTCCTGGGCTGGGTTCACTCCCAATCCCAGTTCTGTGATGCAGGACAGCTTATGCTGTGATTTAGAGTGATGCTGCCCTGACGAATTCACACTTGAAACTGCTGATAAGTGGTGAGATGATTTATGGGGGTGTGGTTTGAACTTTGATCTCCCATCCATTTTGCTGCCTGATGGGCATTTAATAAGGGGGGCACTTAAATTCTGCCCCCCAGATGAAGCCGCATGGCTCATATTGTCCTTTGTTAGCTTGGGTTTCTTTGCCAGAGTGTTCTGAGCTGAGAGTGAAGACTTGGAGGGAGGCTGAAGATGAGAGGAGGAAGACAATGGTTTAGAGCCAGGCTTGGCGGGGGTATTCTTGGTCTGGGCCAGGTAAGGGGAAGGGGAAATGGAACGATCCCGAGCAACCATCATCTTGCGGCCATCTCTGAGGAGATTAATAACACCATAGTAACATTCTAGAATTAGTAGAATGTGTATCGCCATAAACCCCACCCAACAACCAGCAGGAGCTGAGGCATTAGCAATGGAGGCTTAGGCAGGTACCAGGAGGAGCTGAGGCATTAGCAATGGAGGCTTAGACAGGCATAGGTCACTGGCAACCAGGAGGAGCTGAGGCATTAGCAATGGAGGCTTAGGCAGGTACCAGGAGGAGCTGAGGCATTAGCAATGGAGGCTTAGGCAGGTATAGGTCACTGGCAACCAGGAGGAGCTGAGGCATTAGCAATGGAGGCTTAGCAATGGAGGCTTAGACAGGTATAGGTCACTGGCAACCAGGAGGAGCTGAGGCATTAGCAATGGAGGCTTAGGCAGGTATAGGTCACTGGCAACCAGGAGGAGCTGAGGCATTAGCAATGGAGGCTTAGACAGGCATAGGTCACTGGCAACCAGGAGGAGCTGAGGCAATAGCAATGGAGGCTTAGGCAGGTGCCAGGAGGAGCTGAGGCATTAGCAATGGAGGCTTAGGCAGGTATAGGTCACTGGCAACCAGGAGGAGCTGAGGCATTAGCAATGGAGGCTTAGCAATGGAGGCTTAGCAATGGAGGCTTAGACAGGTATAGGTCACTGGCAACCAGGAGGAGCTGAGGCATTAGCAATGGAGGCTTAGGCAGGTATAGGTCACTGGCAACCAGGAGGAGCTGAGGCATTAGCTTAGGCAGGTATAGGTCACTGGCAACCAGGAGGAGCTGAGGCATTAGCAATGGAGGCTTAGGCAGGTATAGGTCACTGGCAACCAGGAGGAGCTGATGTATTAGCAATGGAGGCTTAGACAGGTATAGGTCACTGGCAACCAGGAGGAGCCGAGGCATTAGCAATGGAGGCTTAGACAGGTATAGGTCACTGGCAACCAGGAGGAGCTGAGGCATTAGCAATGGAGGCTTAGGCAGGTATAGGTCACTGGCAACCAGGAGGAGCTGAGGCATTAGCAATGGAGGCTTAGACAGGTATAGGTCACTGGCAACCAGGAGGAGCTGAGGCATTAGCAATGGAGGCTTAGACAGGTATAGGTCACTGGCAACCAGGAGGAGCCAAGGGATTAGCAATGGAGGCTTAGGCAGGTATAGGTCACTGGCAACCAGGAGGAGCTGAGGCATTAGCAATGGAGGCTTAGACAGGTATAGGTCACTGGCAACCAGCAGAAGCTGAGGCATTAGCAATGGAGGCTATAGGTCACTGGCAACCAGGATGAGCCAAGGGATTAGCAATGGAGGCTTAGACAGGTATAGGTCACTTGCAACCAGGAAGAGATGAGGTGTGGGATCTCTGATCTTGCAAGAAGTGCACTTGAACAACAAAAGTTCAATCAACTTCAACCTTCTTCTCGAGGCATTCCTCACATCTAGAGCTTCAAGAAGTGAGCAATGGCAAGTTTTGATGGTTTTGTTCTCTCCCTAAAGGTATAAAGTGGGCGTCACCCAGCCTGCATAGAGAGGGCTCCAGTTCTCTTGCTATATATATATTGTATAAGACATCTCTAAGTGTCCTAAAGCATTCCTTGCTCCTGCTATGACTGCACACTATGCCAACAGTCCACTCTACCTGAGCCTTCCCAGAACTACATGTCCCTCCTTCTTCATCCCCCACATACACACAAAAAAAGGCTGGTCTTACCTGATAGCCTTGAGTTGCACGGTGTCGCTGATCTTCTCCAGAATGGCCTCTCCCGTGACTCTGTCAATGATGAGGATACATTCCTTGGCACACGTCTTCTTGGGACCTCTGAACTGAGCATAATCATCCACAGACTCCTCCTATGCACAGCAAACATCGATATTACACAATAAAAGGAAATTACGAAAACATCTATGCACGAGATCATTTATACAGGAACATTGCATGCACTTACCTGATATTACCTGATATTACACTCAAATAAAAGGAAAGTATGAATTACATGCACTTGGTACTCTAGTTCAATATTACACTCCAATAAAAGAAAATTATGAGAACATTTTATTACAGCACTTACGTGTAAATCTAATAATTATAAGAACACTTATACAGGACCATTACATGCACTTAGCATTAGTTCAATATTACAATAAGTAGAACATTTATTTATTACATGCACTTAGCACTAGTTCAATATTACAATAAGGAAAACATTTATTTATTACATGCACTTAGCACTAGTTCAATAATACAATAAGGAGAACATTTATTATTATATACACTTAGTACTAGTTCAATATTACAATAAGGAGAACATTTATAATTATATACACTTAGCACTAGTTCAATATTACAATAAGGAGAACATTTATTATTATATACACTTAGCACTAGTTCAATAATACAATAAGGAGAACACTTATTTAACACATGCATTTAGCACTAGTTCAATATTACAATAAGGAGAACATTTATTTATTAGATGCACTTAGCACTAGTTCAATATTACAATAAGGAGAACATTTATTTATTAGTGCTCTAGTTCATATAGGACCATCATATGATGTACACATGACCACCGACATGCCTTGGAATCAAATCCAGCATAAAGGTCATTGTTGAGAGAAGATTGGACATAACGTTCTTCGTAATTTAGCCTGCACTTGAGTGAAGCCAATTAACTCTGTCATCTGCCAGTATATAATTAACTCTGTCACCTGCCAGTATATAATTAACTCTGTCACCTGCCAGTATATAATTAACTCTGTCACCTGCCAGTATATAATTAACCCTGTCACCTGCCAGTATATAATTAACTCTGTCACCTGCCAGTATACGTATAGCACTTTCCTTTTCAAGGAACTAAAGTTTCGAAGTTTGATCCAGACATGAAAATAGTGCCCTCAAATTAATAACAAGATCTGGTAAGGCGGTGATTTAAACCATACAAGGCACACGTGAAGGGGTCATTCCATGTCAAATCAACTGAAAATCTGCCTTCATCTCTCAGATTTTTGTAAAATTTTGGGGAATGATTGGGATCCATGAGTAACGGCCAGAGCAAAAATATTTTTGATCACACCCACTTAATTAGTGAGATACGTGCCGACGAACTTTGGGCTAATTAGCACTACCTCGGAAATTCAAATGCCCGTATCTTTGGAAGTATAGCTCCTGTAGAGCTGGTTCTGGGGTCATTTTGAAGCTCTTTTCAAGGCCTATAATTTGTCTCTGATAATCTTTCTTTTCCAATCAACCAGAAAAAAGATATCACAATTTACAAACTTCAAACTTGAACCCCCAAAAATTATATCCTTCAAATTTCTTCAATTTTTTGCTAAAGGTACCTTATGATGTAAAAAAGCTTCCCTGTAAATTTTTGTGATGGGCACTCTGACCGTTTTTGAGTTATGAACAATTATGTATGGCATGTCAATTCAAAAATCGCAAATTAATGGACTACCAGAATTATCTAAATTGTGTGGCACATACTAAGATAAAGTCAATTTGTATCGAGTTCATGTTCACACATATCTGTAACTGTTAGGTTTTCATTTTCTTTTTCAACGCAGCAACAGCAGCACTGGATTCTCTGTTGGAAATGGAATATGTTCTTCCCGTCGCAGTGATTGGTTCAACAGTTGTTAGCACATCTTGGCAGTGAACTGTCAGTTGGTCTGATGGGTCTGGATATATGTATGATGGGGAGGGACTGTCCATGGGGATAGAGGAAGGTAACCTCCACCTCATGCTTCTCTGGTGTGCATTCCTTGACATATGCAACCCACCAGTGGCCATCATAAGCCACTGTCACCTAACCATTTATGGCTGAAACACTGTGATCAATCATCTCGGGAGTGAGATTTACAAGTTCCTGTCGTTCCTGAGGTGAGGATGAAAAGGTTCAAACTGTGACCGTTTCCTTAGAGATTGGAATGAAGCAATGCAACTTTTGTGTGCCCGGGATTATGCGTGCCTCTTCAAATCTCACTTTGAGTAGTTTGGCTTCTTGTTCATACTGTTCCGTTGTTGTAAACTGACAGTTGATATTCTCTATCTCTGAATCTGTGAATTCAAAAAGTTGGCGAGGAGGGGTGATCTGTTGATCATATGGTCGTTGAAGACTGGCTCTAGCTGCTAACCTCTTTATTGTCTCACCAATTCCATCGGATGTCCTTTCCCATGTGATGTAGCCAAAAAAATCCATTCAGCTTGGACACCAAAATCATCTTTATGGAAGTACAAATTGATAAAGTTCTTCCGATTCTTGTACTGGGCAGCGCAAACAATCAGAGAAATAGTCAATTCTTTTAGGGTCCTGACCAAGTTTCTTAGTGAGGAACTGAAGCAGCAGTTTTTAAACAGATGAACTGCCACAGTAATCATGAATGTTACATTCTGATATTATGATGAAATTTGTGTGTTCAGGTGTTTTATCTTGCTTGTCACGTCGATAATAGCACACGAAAGGGTGGATTGTTGCCTGGAGATTGTTCCAGTGGAATGACTGAGCTGCATCCTGAATTATGAAACTGTAGTTCTCCGCGAAGTCTGCAATGACCAAGAACTCTCCAGGTTCAAGTGAATTTAGAAGTGACTGTTCCAACTGAGCGGGACTTAACATTATATAGCCAACCAACCTGGAATTACCCCCATGGGATTCCTCTAAGACCTGAATATGCCTACCAGCTCTTGGGAACATTCCCCCCAATAGGTGTCAGGGATTGATAGATCTGTCACCTGCGATCAGGTGCAAATTATGATGATGCACATATATACCTATTACTAAGGCCTGGAGAGCTATATAATGGGCGTCCCTAAGTACTATGAGTACATTTTCGTATGGTTATGCTGTATATAATTGCTTATTGCTCAAAAACTGTCAAAGTGCCCATCACAAAACTTACAGGGAAGCTTGTTTACATTATGATGTAACTTTGGCAAACATTTGGAGAAATTTGAAGGATATATTTTGGGAGGGTTCAAGTTTGAAGTTTATAAATTGTGATACCTTTTTTCTGGTTGATTTGAAGAGAAAGATTGTCAGAGACAAATTATAGGCCTTGAAAAGAGCTTCAAAATGACCCCAGAACCAGCTCTACAGGAGCTATAGGGTCATTCCATGTGAAATCACCCAATGGGTTTAACACCACCATCTTCGATTTTGCTGATATTTGGTATGTAGGGTGGTCTTGGCATAACTAGCCCAAATCTCAAATATTAGCTCAATCGGACCAGTAATTTTGGAGATATTGGCCCTCGAATTTTGGCATTTTTTCATAAATGGGCGTGACCACCAATTTTTAGGTGCTGATATCTCGGAAACCTGTGGGTATATTTTGATGAAACTGGTATCATTGGAAAGCTAGTTTGATAAGGATTCCAAATCTGTCATCATTTTCTTGGTAGGTAAAAGTTAAATTTTGGTGACCTCTGATCTTTTGTTTGACCTTGAATTCGACCTTGTGGCCCACGTGACCTTGAAATGACCTCCAGTCAAAATTAAACTCCAAGATGTTACGTCAACATATAAAAAAATCCAGAGGTGTAATATTTGTAGTTTACTAGTAAAATACACTTAAAGTGGACATACCTGACCACAAAATGTCCATTTTTACATTTCTAATGCATTAAATGTACACAAATGCACTAGGTTGCCTGTCAAATGCCAATATATTGGCATATGACATAGCAACCAATATGTTTGTACTGAGTTTATGTAATTTTAGTGCATTATTGTAACATGGTTACAGCCTTTTATAACAAATATGTCAAATGATGCTTTTAATAGAAAGTACATTTGTAGAACACCAGTCACCATTATTTATTAACATTATTCATTCATTTACAGTCTAAATTTAAAGAGTCTAAATTTACTGTTTCCACTTTTGACATAGTCCAGTTATTTTAGCAGGTCATGCTTGCTCATGCTGTACATTCGGATGGAAATTGCACGAGATGGTGTGTCGATGATGCAAAGGATTCTTGTCAATCCAACATATGTCCTCAACTCTAGGCCAACGAAATAGTTTAGCTGGTCCATGGGGATGCATGAAATTGATAAGGTAGTCTCCATGCTCATCTGAAATGTTCTCCACCAGGCCAAGGCCAATCCATGGTTCGTTGTCATATAGACAGCACACATAGTTCTGTTCAGCGATGCCCAATGGCACTTCTGATATGTTGTCATGTTCGGCTTGGGCTGTGATGGCTACCACAACAGGAAGATTAACCTGCACACTCAGTTTATATGCAGAGAGATGTGTTGGCGAAAGCGGTACAAATCTATGAAACTGAAGAGTTCCTTTAATTGTCGTTGAAATCTCAAATAGAATTCTCAAGTCGGTGTCAAATTTCTTCACATCTTCGGGTGGGACATTGAAGAATTTGATTCCTGAAATTGTTTCTACAGAACTCCATGATACATGTAGCTTCGATTGGGTCACTGTAGGGCCGCTGGAGACTTGCCTTGGTCAATAGCCTCTTCAGAGTTCCACCAATGCCGTCACAGGCACTTTTGCCATGTGATGTGGCAAAAAAGTTCCATTCTGCTTCCAAGCCAAAATCTTTCTGGTGGTAGCAAAGATTGATAAAATTGTGCTTGTTTTTATATTGTCCATATATTGTCCAGCACAGCCATCAGTGAATTAGTGGACTTTCTTTGTTTCTGAGAATTCATTCTTCAGGTAGTCGAGAACCACTTGCTGGAATGCATACACCGTTGATGTCGAATGGTCCTTCATCGAATGGTCCTTCACATCACTGACTACACAAATGTTCCGATGTTCGAGTGTGCTATCATTGAGTTTGCCATAGGCAACAAATGGGTGGATTGTGGCCTGCATGTTTTCCCAATGAAAACTTTGGATCTCGTCCTGCACAACATATGAGTAGTTTTCGGCAAAATCCCCTTGCAGAATAATTTCTTCTGCGGCTTCATTGATGATTTTAGGTACTTCATGTATGCATTTTGAGATTTTGTGGTGAAACTGTGGCGGGTTAGTTTTAACAGCTTAGATGAAAAATAGTCTTTGAATTCATCTTTGGATTCTGTTATGGCAGTCAGTTTTGTTCTATCGGTACCAATCCATTGCTGGTATGTTATGTCTTCAACATCAGTCAGTTCATCACAGTTATGAAGGTGATCGACCAGCCCTTCACGACCAGGACATTCCTTGCAGTGCCCCATCATTCACTTTTCATCCTCAGTGGAGCACACACAGAATTTCATAATGTCTTTAACAGAAGATTTCAAACATGCTTCAGCCATTAGCCTCTAAGGGTTCTGGTGATATTTACAGACACAGACAGAATGAGTTCCTGATGATCCAGCAAGAACACACCATTTCGGACGCAAAGCTACGAATGAAGAAAATCCAACCTTCTTTTCTGGGTAGGATTCAAGCTCCTTGAGATTCGATAAGATGAGCCACTTTTGATGTTGAACCTTTTCACCGTCCTTATTACGAACACTCACAGAATCTTTCATTCCAGGACACATCCGACTATTTTCATAAAAGCTAATAATGTCATTTTTCAGTTCTTTTGACAAAGTTTTACCCGTGTTCTTATCATCACATTTCCCTAATATACTTCTCCTTTTTTACGTCACAACTTTTTTCCACTAGGTAGTTTGTGGTTCCAAATTCCTTCATAGTCCTAGCTATTGTAGATGGCGACACCGTTAATATCTGAACACGTTCTTGGTAGCTCTGTGACCTCCCAAACTTTTCTTTTAACTCTGTCATTACTGTTTGATAAAGTTTTAGATCCCTTACGCATTGTTCCTCCTCTGAAGCTGAACTGTCTAACTGAACTTCATACGTAAGTTCTAGCTTCCTCTTTAATGTTCGAGTTGCCGATGCAAGTTTTTGCTTCCCTTTAGTTATTTTACTAGAAACTGGCAGTCGACCTGTTTTAACAGGAGTTTGCAAGACTATTTAGCGTAGTTCTGAGATCTACAAACAAGCTATCCACATTTTCAGGAGCACAATTATTGTCAATATCCGTGACCATTGAGCTTGGGACGAGACTTTGCATACTGTGAGTGTTACCATTGTCATATACATGTACATGTACATGTATATAAACTCAAAATGGACATTTTGTGGTCAGGTATGTCCACTTTAAATGTATTTTACTAGTAAACTACAAATATTACACCTCTGGATTTTTTTATATGTTGAGGTAACATCTTGGAGTTTAATTTTGACTAGAGGTCATTTCAAGGTCACGTGGGCCACAAGGTCGAATTCAAGGTCGAACAAAAGATCAGAGGTCACTAAAATTTAACTTTTACCTACCAAGAAAATGATGACAGATTTGGAATCCTTATCAAACTAGCTTTCCAATGATACCAGTTTCATCAAAATATACCCACAGGTTTCCGAGATATCAGCACCTAAAAATAGGTGGCCGGGGCCATTTTTGAAAAAATGCCAAAATTCGAGGGCCAGTATCTCCAAAATTACTGGTCCGATTGAGCTAATATTTGAGATTTGGGCTAGTTATGCCAAGACAACCCTACATACCAAATATCAGCAAAATCGAAGATGGTGGTGTTAAGATTTTACTTTTTTTTGGGTGACACGGAATGACCCTATACTTCCAAAGATACGGGCATTTGAATTTCCGAGGTAGTGCCAAAGTTCGTCGGCATGTATCTCACGAAGAATTAAGTGGGTGTGACTAAAAATATTTTTGCTCTGGCCGTTACTCATGGATCCCAATCATTCCCCAAAATTTTACAAAAATCTGAGAGATGAAGGCAGATTTTCAGTTGATTTGACATGGAATGACCCGAAGGTAGAACTACACAGGTTCATAATAATTATCTCTCATTGTCATTGTATGGAATTTAGTAGCCATCACAACAGCTGAGGAGTCCTTGAGCTCTCCCAGTCCAGCAGGCTACACCTGCAACACCATCACTACAGCTGAGGAGTCCTTGAGCTCTCCCAGTCCAGACTACACCTGCAACATCATCACTACAGCTGAGGAGTCCTTGAGCTCTCCCAGTCCAGACTACACCTGCAACATCATCACTACAGCTGAGGAGTCCTTGAGCTCTCTCAGTCCAGACTACACCTGCAACATCATCACTACAGCTGAGGAGTCCTTGAGCTCTCCCAGTCCAGCAGACTACACCTGCAACACCATCACTACAGCTGAGGAGTCCTTGAGCTCTCTCGACTACACCTGCAACATCATCACTACAGCTGAGGAGTCCTTGAGCTCTCTCAGTCCAGCTGGCTACACCTGCAACATCATCACTACAGCTGAGGAGTCCTTGAGCTCTCCCAGTCCAGACTACACCTGCAACACCATCACTACAGCTGAGGAGTCCTTGAGCTCTCACAGTCCAGACTACACCTGCAACACCATCACTACAGCTGAGGAGTCCTTGAGCTCTCTCAGTCCAGCAGACTACACCTGCAACACCATCACTACAGCTGAGGAGTCCTTGAGCTCTCTCAGTCCAGCAGGCTACACCTGCAACATCATCACTACAGCTGAGGAGTCCTTGAGCTCTCTCGACTACACCTGCAACACCATCACTACAGCTGAGGAGTCCTTGAGCTCTCCCAGTCCAGCAGGCTACACCTGCAACACCATCACTACAGCTGAGGAGTCCTTGAGCTCTCTCAGTCCAGCAGGCTACACCTGCAACACCATCACTACAGCTGAGGAGTCCTTGAGCTCTCCCAGTCCAGCAGGCTACACCTGCAACATCATCACTACAGCTGAGGAGTCCTTGAGCTCTCTCAGTCCAGCAGGCTACACCTGCAACACCATCACTACAGCTGAGGAGTCCTTGAGCTCTCCCAGTCCAGCAGGCTACACCTGCAACATCATCACTACAGCTGAGGAGTCCTTGAGCTCTCTCAGTCCAGCAGAGTACACCTGCAACATCATCACTACAGCTGAGGAGTCCTTGAGCTCTCCCAGTCCAGCAGGCTACACCTGCAACATCATCACTACGGCTGAGGAGTCCTTGAGCTCTCCCAGTCCAGCAGGCTACACCTGCAACACCATCACTACAGCTGAGGAGTCCTTGAGCTCTCCCAGTCCAGCAGGCTACACCTGCAACACCATCACTACAGCTGAGGAGTCCTTGAGCTCTCCCAGTCCAGCAGGCTACACCTGCAACATCATCACTACAGCTGAGGAGTCCTTGAGCTCTCTCAGTCCAGCAGACTACACCGGCAAAAAAAGCTCCCTATAATTATAGGCAATCGTAGCTGCACTTACTTCAGTTCAATGTCATGCTGACTATTTTTTTACAGGATAAGTCTTGTCACAAAAAAAACTCAAATTATCCTACGCTGAGCTACAAGTTACTGTGCGAGAGCTACTCGCCTGACATTTGAATCTCCGCAGCTCAGTAAAGTGAACCCCTGGACTTGGGGCTTTGATAGAGTAAGGTACTGATACGCAACAGTAGGCAAGAAGTTAATGCCTCGTTAGCAACACAAATATATGAGGTCTTGTGCTTGTAAACTCCTGATGCCATGGACAGATTGCAGCCTCGCGTAGCTGACTTTTTACCTCTAGTGGGAGGATAGGGCTTACCTCTAGTGGGACGATAGGGCATGGGCAATGACTAAAATGTTGAGTGCCTCGTTTAGAGTCCAATACATCCCAATTTTGGCGTATGCAATGTCATGTGTTCATGTGTGTCGTGGAATCCCGGAGGAAGGGAACAAGATGTCGGGTTGGTTCTAGTGTCAATCACACACCCCGCTGGGATTCTACCGTACACATGAGCATAAACACACAGAGAGTTGGGGGGGAGGGGGGGTGGCTCACCCCGCTGGGATTCTACTATGCACATGAGCATAAACACACAGAGAGTTGGGGGGGGGGCTCACCCCGCTGGGATTCTACTATGCACATGAGCATAAACACACTGAGAGAGTTGGGGGGGGGGGGAACTCTTGCAACAAAATGCTCCAAGTCAGTCTGTCACTGAGTCAGATCCTCCACACCCCTCCCCTAGATGTAGAATAGGTAAAGGGTTATCTGATGAGAATAGCCAGTGTTCGTTTTCCCAGCTTTTGGTGCAAGGGTGAGTGAGCGATGTGTGGGGTAATTCATCAAGTACGGCCAACGCACAACAGTCACACAGGTAGCGATGCCACACTATAACACAGTCATACTAGGACTCCAAATATTAGCAAGACGTCGGTCACATGATTAAAAAATCAACGTGACCTTTGACTCATTCTGTTCCTTCCTGCTTCAGAAGCCACATGATCTGTAGTGCACGTCCATTAATACCCCGTGGACAACCCCACGATCATCTATGGACGTCCACGCTTCAAAGTTCTTTCCTAGCCATTACTGATTACGTGATTGTGCTGGGCAGACGACAACCATGAACAACTATTCATAACCCTTGTTTCCACGGGTATCTTTCAAGCAAGCTAGAGCGTGGGCTAGAATCTGGGTTAATCCCCCCCCCCCATGTAATCACGCTCTAGATACCCCCTGGATTTCAACCTTAGACCACATCATGCAGGGTTTCATATAGAGGGGGAGGCCTCCCAGGAATCCCCCCCCCCCCCCCAAAAACACATGAAAACATTATAATCACCTTCTCAATAATCAATTTCAAATTGTATTCACTCGACGTTTCAACTAGATGCTCTAGCCTTCATCAAGAGTAATGATGAAGGCTAGAGCATCTAGTCGAAATGTCGAGTGAATACAATCTGAAGTTGATTATTGAGGTGATATAATATTACGTCAACTGAGAGTTCATTGAGTATTTAATTATAGACCATCATTAATTGAACTGACAATCTTGGACATGAAACAAACACCAACAACACTGAGGTATCAACAAGCAACAAACACCAACAACACTGAGGTATCAACAAGCAACAAACACCAACAACACTGAGGTATCAACAAGCAACAAACACCAACAACACTGAGGTATCAACAAGCGCTAATAAGCATCTGTCAACTACTATAATGTTAATATAACTGGATTTGACGATTTTTGATCGAGGATAGTTCTGGACATTCAATTGCTCTTCTCGTGAGACAGATTAGCATCATTCAGTCTAGTGCGTAGTCTTGTTTTAATTTGCTCCGTGCGGCTGAATGACCTCTGGACTGCAGCTGTTCCTATGGGAAGAAGAAGAAGGATGTTGAGAAGCTTGAACATCTCTGGGAAGATTCCAGAGTAAGCTCCAGATGCTTCTTGTGAACTTTCACTTCTTGGCAAGGTTGGCGGTTTCGCTAGTTTGGTCATCTTCTTCTCTTCATTACCTTCCTGCATAAACCTCACTTGAACAAGCACCTCTTAACAAGCACCTCATCCTTGTCGATAAGCGGTGGCATGGAGAAGAAGACACCTCCAACATCAGCTGTGGCCTGGGTGCCATAAACTTCAGCCAAATCCGCCATTCCTGTTTACCATAATCTGATGAAACTCTTTCTTCTGTAGTAAATGATGAGGATTGAAAAGAGAGGAGGATGCAAGGAGATGGCTTCACCTGAGAATCGGTCACGTATGTTGTGTAATCAAGGGTTGATGTAAGGAAGAGCAACATTGGCATGGTAACCAGTTAGAGTTGGCACACTAGCACCTCCCACACAGTTACGAGCCAAGCGGTGCTTATGAACGTGATTTCATGATCGTTCTCCGTTCTCTAGTTTGTCAATGAGTAATCACTTCAGAACATCACTCAACTTTGTCTTCCTTAGTTGCTCCAGCTCTTTATGGATGCTTTCAAGAGCCACAGGTAACCTGCTGAGGACAGCAGTCTCCCCGCATGCAGCACCTAAGGTCAGTCACTTGTGACAAACGACTAATGCTGGCCACTCCAGAAGGAGAGCTCAAGACAAGTGAAATTCCATACACGTCAGCATCTCCTGAAGTCTGCTAGGGCTGCTGTAGAGTAATGATAATAGCAGGAAGATCTTTACTGATTGCACGCACTCATGAGACAACTACCTTGTGCTGCTAGGCTTCACTACTTTCAGCTCAGGGAAACTGAGGACTGACTGGACTTCCTTTTGTGCTTTTGGGGCCAAACAGTAGAATAATTTCTACAGGTTGGTCATTGTATCAAACATTTGATTAACACACTCTGCTGCTTGAGTTGATCCAAGCTGCAATCTGTGGCAAGAACAGTCCGTGTGCACTGCATGGGCTGAGTGTGTCCTTTGAACACCATTAGTACAACCTGAGAGAGTTGCTGCCCCATCATAATCTTACCCAAATAGCCATGTATAGTCAAGACTTTTCTGCTCCATGAATGAGGTGAGTATGTAGGTACATTGTATTTGTCAACTTCCTGCTGGAGCAGGACTGTGATGGAGGTAGGTTACTCTTCCCTCAGCTTTGTGTCCCAGGCAGCAAGGAAATCCTGAAACTGGTAGGTGCGGCTCCTAGGTGTGAGGTGGTAATAGTAATGACATAATCACCCTGAGGAAACAAGTTGGTTGAAAACATCGGTTTCTATATTAAAAGGAAGAGCAAGTCAAGAGTTTATGCGAGCTTTTGTGATTGAGGGAGCATCAACAATCCACCTGCGACAGATCTAAAGCTCTTCCTGTGTGGATATATCTTGACACTCATCAGCTAATATGGAGAAATATGGGATGGACTGTAGACTCTGTAATTGCTTGCTTTCAAGCCATCTGTTGAGGACCTCAAGAAGTATTACTGCATTATCTTGGAGGTCTACTAGCAGTGGAGGCACCTTGTGTGGAGTGCTCTTCCAGCAATCCATCTCCACTGGAAACTTGTAAGTTTAGATAAACAGGCAATGGTGTGGGGAATCTTATTCTTTGCCAGAAAATAGACCGACCTCATCATCTTGAGCATGATGCTACTGTTTCTCTCTGCTCTACTTGCAGCTTGCATGGCAACTGAAGGATGGATGTTCCACGTTGCCTGCTGCGACCTACTAGCAGTGACTGCAACACCTCAGTGACACTCTCCATGCACTTTTAATAATTCGGCTCCAGTCAGTGATTCCCTTGCTTGTCCCAAGCTCCCCCCCCCCACCCCTTGATCCTGCAGGTGGATGGCCCCACTTCATGCCGAGTGAACAAAACACCCTTTGCTAGCATCTTGGCAAGCTACCCAGAGATCCCACCACTCTCTCTTGTAAGAACCATCTTGGCAAGCTACCCAGAGATCCCACCACTCTCACTTGTAAGAACCATCTTGGCAAGCTACCCAGAGATCCCCCCCCCCACTCTCACTTGTAAGAACCATCTTGGCAAGCTACCCAGAGATCCCCCACTCTCTCTTGTAAGAATGCATCTTGGCAAGAAGAATGCACCTTGGCAAGCTACCCAGAGATCCCCCACTCTCTCTTGTAAGAAAGCTTGGCTTTGTATTGCCTTCTCTTCTCACTGGATGGCAGCTGCAGCTTCTTGGAATGGGATGGAGAGGTTCTCCTGAAGTTGGAGGGGAGGAAGGTGAACTAACCTCACTACTTGGTTGTGCTGGATCTTCAGATGAGTGTCCTGTCCCTCTGTACGCTGGTCTAGCGTAGCATTATGTGGATGCTTGAGGGACATGAATTTCCTGATGCCCATGTTAAAATTAAACTTGCACATACTTGCAGGAGTGTATTTAAAGGGCTAATACCTCCCCCCCCCCTTAAAAATTTTGAGATTTAACAGCCATGTGGCACTGGGTCAGCCCCCCCCCCCCAACCCTCTTTTTTCGTACCCCAAGCCCCCAAGCCCCCCCCCCCCCCCGGGCAAAATTTCTGTATACCGTTTTTTTTAAACGGACTAGTCCTTAGCATGCCATTGCCATGTGCTTACATGTACGTAGCACAGAATGATCTTGGAGTCTGGTGTCTACGTCACAGTGTAGTTCTAGTACTACTCTAATTAAAGCTAATGGGTTTGTGGTTAGATCATGCTTTCACTATACAGTACCAAAGATTGCATCACAAGCAATCTGAGTGGGTGCAGTAAAATTCAATTTTTTCCCTGGGAGAGCTCCCCTCACCTCCCCAAGAAAAAGCCCTGTATGAAACCCTGCCATGTTAATCACTCCCCCTAATCCACCTACTGTATCATACCCCTGCTCCCCCCACAATTACCTGGCCGACTGGTATGAAACCCTGCCATGTTAATCACTCCCCCTAATCCACCTACTGTATCATACCCCTGCTCCCCCCACAATTACCTGGCCGACTGGTAGAGACACGATCACCGCCTCTTCCCCAGTGATTTTTAAGCGACCGGGTCTCTTCGAGTCAACAGACTGCGGCTTGAAGTCATCTGGAAAATACAATTATTACAAGGAATTTCAAAATTACTATCGAGGTTCTTGCAAAGAAAGTCTTCATGATCTTTATGGAGCAAAACTACATACAATCAGTACCCATTTAAACAGGATGGGGAGGGAAGATTCCTTCCACTTCACCCAGAGGATGTGTACATCAGGGAGTGCAGTAACACTCCCTATATCCCCCAGTAAGTTGATCATGGAGTGTGCACTTTCGTTGAGAATTCCCTACATTGGCTTGAGCCTATTTGAAGCTGGCAAGAAACAAACCTCACACCTCAGCAGAGCCACACCCTGGCAGCTTCTGGGTATCCTAGACGGTGGCTTTGGTCACTTCAGCTCTACAAACACTTCCTGTGTATCTAACTCCTTTGCTACGGTAGTGAACCAGCACCAACCCCACAACCATTGCCTGTATATATGTATATATATATATATATATATGTCCATAGCTGTACGTATCATCTGTCTTCTACCATCATCATTGTTTCCAGCATAACCTGCGTACCATAGATGCGTTCACAACAATTTGCCCCCCAGAAGACTCCTATGTTCCTGGGAATTGCCTGGGAATTGGCAGCGATTGGTCTGCTTCTCAACACCAAAATCAGCGATAATTTATTTTATTTTATGCAAACACACACTACACACTAGAACACACACAACACACTAGTGTGGGTGTGAGTGTGTGTGTGCATGAGCCTAAAGGAACTGATTCAGCAGCTGGTGCACATTTTTGGTGCGAAATAGTGACCTGTTTCTCTTACAAAAACAACTCTGACTTTCACGTCAACCATTTGAGTTCCATGATTATGTGCGCGTGTGTGGGTGTAACCAACAACATCTGCTGGGCGTGGTTAGTTCTGGTGTGCTCCTCGGCAACTTCTGCGCCACTATTCAAAAATAAAAAATAGAAGTTATAGAGGATTTTGCAGGTCAACCTTTGAACTTCAATGACACAATATTGAAACAGTCATGGTGCAGGTTTCGACCCGGGGGGGCTCTTCATCAACTACAATATTGAATCAGTCATGGTGGCGATATCGACCTGGGGGGCTCTTCATCAACTACAATATTGAATCAGTCATGGTGCAGGTATCGACCCGGGGGGCTCTTCATCAACTACAATATTGAATCAGTCATGGTGCAGGTTTCGACCCGGGGGGCTCTTCGTCAACTACAATATTGAATCAGTCATGGTGCAGGTATCGACCCGGGGGGCTCTTCATCAACTACAATATTGAATCAGTCATGGTGCAGGTATCGACCCGGGAGGCTCTTCATCAACTACAATATTGAAAAAGTCATGGTGCGCAGGTATAGAACCGGGGGGCTCTTCATCAACTACGATATTGAAAAAGTCATGGTGCAGGTATCGACCCGGGGGGCTCTTCATCAACTACAATATTGAAAAAGTCATGGTGCAGGTATCGACCCGGGGGGCTCTTCGTCAACTACAATATTGAAAAAGTCATGGTGCAGGTATCGACCTGGGGGGCTCTTCATCAACTACAATATTGAAAAAGTCATGGTGCAGGTATCGACCCGGGGGGCTCTTCGTCAACTACAATATTGAAAAAGTCATGATGCAGGTATCGACCCAGGGGGCTCTTCATCAACTACAATATTGAATGCATGATAGTTCGAGGCTGATGAGGGATAATCATCGGTGGACATAGGTGTGTCTGAGGTCAGGGTCCATCTTCTGATGTTTTCTTGCAGGAGGCTGATCTAAGGGGAGGGGATTTGGAATTAACTAGGACAGTACTGAGACTCGTAGATGCTCCCCCAAGCCCCCTTGACATCTACTACATGCATCACCCCTCATCAACCTTTTGGGACTATGAACGGTGCCTTTAGCTGTCATGTTATTGTTGCTGCTGACGTAAGCCCTCAGGTTGAAACCTTCCACCCTTGCTAGTTCAGTATTGTGTTATTAAAGTTGAAATGTCAACCTTGAGCCATGAACAACACCATCACTACCAAGACAAAAACTATAATAATAATAATAATGATGATAATAGTAATAATACTAGTACAGTAGTGGTAATAATCAACTATAATAATAACTGTAATAATACTAGTAGTAGTAGTAATAATAATGATACAACTGTAATAATACTAGTAGTAGTAGTAATAATAATAATGATAATAATAACTGTAATAATACTAGTACTAGTAGTAATATGATAATAATAACTGTAATAATACTAGTACTAGTAGTAATAATAATGATACAACTGTAATAATACTACTAGTAGTAGTAATAATAATGATAATAATAACTGTAATAATACTAGTACTAGTAGTAATAATAATGATACAACTGTAATAATACTACTAGTAGTAGTAATAATAATGATAATAATAACTGTAATAATGGTAATATAACAGTGATGATGATGATGATGATGATGATGATGATGATGATGATGATGATGATGATGATGATGATGATGATGATGATGATGATGATGATGATGATGATGATGATGATGATGATGATGATGATGATGATGATGATGATGATGATGATGATGATGATGATGATGATGATGATGATGATGATGATGATGATGATGATGATGATGATGATGATGATGATGATGATGATGATGATGATGATGATGATGATGATGATGATGATGATGATGATGATGATGATGATGATGATGATGATGATGATGATGATGATGATGATGATGATGATGATGATGATGATGATGATGATGATGATGATGATGATGATGATGATGATGATGATGATGATGATGATGATGATGATGATGATGATGATGATGATGATGATGATGATGATGATGATGATGATGATGATGATGATGATGATGATGATGATGATGATGATGATGATGATGATGATGATGATGATGATGATGATGATGATGATGATGATGATGATGATGATGATGATGATGATGATGATGATGATGATGATGATGATGATGATGATGATGATGATGATGATGATGATGATGATGATGATGATGATGATGATGATGATGATGATGATGATGATGATGATGATGATGATGATGATGATGATGATGATGATGATGATGATGATGATGATGATGATGATGATGATGATGATGATGATGATGATGATGATGATGATGATGATGATGATGATGATGATGATGATGATGATGATGATGATGATGATGATGATGATGATGATGATGATGATGATGATGATGATGATGATGATGATGATGATGATGATGATGATGATGATGATGATGATGATGATGATGATGATGATGATGATGATGATGATGATGATGATGATGATGATGATGATGATGATGATGATGATGATGATGATGATGATGATGATGATGATGATGATGATGATGATGATGATGATGATGACAAGTCGGACAACAACAATAAATAAATAGATAAATAAAAAACATCTGTTCTTATGTTTCTTGTATGACTGCTTAGTTCCCAGCAACCCTGAACCCTGGAACACAAACTTCATGTAGCCTTTAAAAACTACCTATAGGCCAGGAAGGATCTGCCCACGTCTTATCAGGGTCTTTATATTTTTATTTATTTATATATATATATATATAAAGTAGCATGTCTTTGCACACATTCATGCTATGATCTTGATTTATATACCAAGATTTAGCCAGTGCAGCAGTATGCTTTCTGGTGGTAATTTTTTTTGCCGTATATACATGTTTATCTTTATCTTTTGGAACTGCAAGTTGGAATGTGAAGTGACATTACTCTCAACTCTTTTACATCGCTACTTTATAGCATCGAGTCTTGAATTACTGTAACAACTGTGATTGATAGATAACTCCAGATTGCTAAGTGCTAAAGATTTGAATTGGTACCAGTGACTAGAGGAAGCCCTAGGCTATTCAATGAGTGGTTTCATTAGGCGTTAGAATTTTAGTACGTGGTCAGCGCGTGGGTGGAAAATTGTTTTTTGGAGTTATTAGTTATTTATGTGGAGGTTTCAGGCATTCAGGTTTTTGAGGTCCCTCCACTTTAGGTCTAGTAACTTGCCTATAGTTATACCTATGTATGAAACGTATTTTAGTATCAAAATAGAGCACACAGAGAGACTTATCTTTTGAGCTATATATCAAGTCCATACCATGAAGTTTGAAGAGCTCTAAAGTTGTAACCATAAGTTAAAATTAAAAAAATTAAAAATGCAACTGTCCCCCTTCATGGGGAGCAAAGCTACGGCCCTGCTTCATGGGGAGCAAGGCTACGGCCCTGCTTCATGGGGAGCAAGGCTACGGCCCTGCTTCATGGGGAGCAAGGCTACGGCCCTGCTTCATGGGGAGCAAGGCTACGGCCCTGCTTCATGGGGAGCAAGGCTACGGCCCTGCTTCATGGGGAGCAAGGCTACGGCCCTGCTTCATGGGGAGCAAGGCTACGGCCCTGCTTCATGGGGAGCAAGGCTACGGCCCTGCTTCATGGGGAGCAAGGCTACGGCCCTGCTTCATGGGGAGCAAGGCTACGGCCCTGCTTCATGGGGAGCAAGGCTACGGCCCTGCTTCATGGGGAGCAAGGCTACGGCCCTGCTTCATGGGGACAAGGCTACGGCCCTGCTTCATGGGGAGCAAGGCTACGGCCCTGCTTCATTGGGAGCAAAGCTACGGCCCTACTTACTTCATGGGGAACACAGCTACGGCCCTGCTTCATTGGGAGCAAAGCTACGGCCCTACTTACTTCATGGGGAACACAGCTACGGCCCTGCTTCATGGGGAGCACAGCTACGGCCCTGCTTCATGGGGAGCAAGGCTACGGCCCTGCTTCATGGGGAGCACAGCTACGGACCTGCTTCATGGGGAGCACAGCTACGGCCCTGCTTCATGGGGAGCAAGGCTACGGCCCTGCTTCATGGGGAGCAAGGCTACGGCCCTGCTTCATGGGGAGCAAGGCTACGGCCCTGCTTCATGGGGAGCAAGGCTACGGCCCTGCTTCATGGGGAGCAAGGCTACGGCCCTGCTTCATGGGGAGCAAGGCTACGGCCCTGCTTCATGGGGAGCAAGGCTACGGCCCTGCTTCATGGGGAGCAAGGCTACGGCCCTGCTTCATGGGGAGCAAGGCTACGGCCCTGCTTCATGGGGAGCAAGGCTACGGCCCTGCTTCATGGGGAGCAAGGCTACGGCCCTGCTTCATGGGGAGCAAGGCTACGGCCCTGCTTCATGGGGAGCAAGGCTACTGTGTTATGGAGACAATAAGCTCATTTTAGGCTATTTTTTACAGTATTTTTTACAGTTTTGAGGGCGTTTCCATCATCCTGTACACAGTATTTACAACACATCAGATACCTCAGAGTTCTCAAAGTTGGGTTTTAGGATGCAGTTCTCCCCCCTTCCCTGGAAACGCTGGGTACCCCTCACCCCTGCTATGTGTTCAAGCTGGTGTGGCATCCACAAAGACTGCATAACCATGACTAGCTTTAACAACAGTGTGTGTGTGATCTGTTAGCAGGTATACTTGCATTATTCCCTTTTTTGTCCCGGCAGCGCCAGCTATATGGAGACATCATGAGCCGATCCAGACAAAACTTTGTGATGTTCAAGGACCACCCAAGGAAGGCTTTTTAAGACACCATTATCTCGATCTTGCTTCCTTGTAGTGGGAAAAGTCCATTTTTCTGCCTTTTTTTCATTTAGACCTTTTTTGTGGTATTTTGGCACCCTTTTTCAACATTTTTCTGTATTTTGGCGCTTTTTTTGTTGCAGCAGCAGCATTTTGGCTGCCCTGTAAGTTGGATTTCCCCCTCTTTTTTTGACCTGGATACACCAGGCAGAAGGTAACGGGTTCCTTTACAAGTGGTTCTTGCTTTAGGGAAAGAAGGAAATGGCATCATTTTTATGCCATTGTAGGGGTCCTTTCTCCACCCTGTAAGCAAGGTTCACCTCATATCATGTACCTTTACAATCGGATTTTGCATCGTGAAATCTACTGCGACTAACACTCGCGTCACTTCTCCTATTATGTCTGGACAACACACATGAATATTGGATTCACTTTCAAAAAAGAAAAATTCATCATGTACTTGCACTCTTTGCATTTTAAAAACAACGAAGACCAACATTTTATATATATACATATATATGTATATATATATATATATACATATATATGTATATATATATATATATATATAATCTGCATTATATTTGAGATGATCTCATTCTTCCTGATGAAGGCTAGAGCATCTAGTCGAACCATCAAGAGAGTAAATTTCCAGTTGATGTTTGAGAAGGTTATTGCAACTGCATTATATTTATTCTGGACATTTTTAGGTCATATTTTTTAGGTCATATTTTTAAGTCATATTAAGCGTAACGCTTAATTATGTATGCCTTTTCCACTTTTCCATTTATTATGTGTTAAATTTCATTTTGTAGATTAAATTAAACAAAATAATTAACAAAGGAAATTTCATTACGCAGGTGTTCGGTAGCGCAGTGGTCGCACCACTGGGGGAGAGGGGTAGGGTGAGTCTGTCAAGTTTGCTGTGCAAGAGGCAGCCACACAGACATCGCTATAATGGGTGGCAGCAGTTGGATAGGAGTTGGTGCATGATGAGCCAACATGCTAGACACAGGTATGCTGGAGAGGTGATAATGAAACACCCCTTTGTATATTTGACAACAAACGGAATTTATTTAACCACTTATAAAGGAACTTATGGCGGCATTATGTGGGTGGCAGTATTTTTAACCTTCGACCCAGCGTGATCCAGTGAGTGTCACATAGAGATATTGTCAAACTACTTCAACCTGCCTCAACCCAGTGTGGTGTTGGTCCAGTGTGTGTCCCCATAGAGTTATTGTCAACCTACTTCAACCCAGTGTGGTGTTGGTCCAGTGTGTGTCTCCATAGAGCTACTTGTCAACCTTCTTCAACCTGCATCAACCCAGTGTGGTATTGGTCCCGTGTGTATCCCCATAGAGCTATTGTCAACCTGCCTCAACCCAGTGTGATGTTGGGTCCAGTGTGTGTCTCCAAAGAGCTATTGTCAACTAATTTCAACCTGCCTCAACCCATTGCGATATTGGTCCAGCATGTCCCCATAGAGCCATTGACCTCCCTTACAAACCAGTTCAACATATTCACCATATAGAAGTCATTTTATTCTTTAAAACAAATCAGAATTTTTTATATATGGGATGTATCAACAGTACTATAGTGAAGACAGCTGACCAGCTGGGCTGGGATAAACAAGGAACCACTGCTATAGTCAGCAACTAATTGTAGGCCTTGCACATGCACACACCAGTCTGAATAATGAAAAACCACAGAACTGCTCTTGTTCACCATAAATAAGGTCATCCATCTGAGAGCCTGTGGTTACTACCCCACAGAGCACTCACTAGAACAACAAAATTTGTGAGATTGAATACAATGAATCTATTTGTAGTTTACAAGGAGTGCGAGATCAAAACTCTTGACATAATAATGTTATCTGATAGAAAAACTGTAGTAGCTAGTTATATTGAAGACCACTTTTTGTGGCTCAATATTCACACATAGCATTGACACCTAGCAGATGATATGTCAATAACTGGGCATTATTTGGGAACCCTGGGTTCAAATCTACCTAGCGTGAGACTCGTGCGAAAGTACGTTTAGAGCTTACATTTTAGGCTGTGGAAGGCATTCTTCTCTGGAAATGTGAAGCTCTTTCCCAGCTTTACGCGGTATTCTTGTCCTAGAGTCACCGGTAAGCTTTCCCCTTCGCTGGACATTCTCCTGGGCCACAACGTGAATTTGCGCATGTGCAAGCTATTTGACACTCCGCTTGCTGCCCGACTTGATTCTGATCTGCACACACGCTGATGCACCAGAGACGAAACCAGGGATGCAGTCCTAAAAATAAGGGGAGCTAAGGTCAGGGAAGGCAATATCCCTCCAAAAATATAAAAATTAAAACCTTGCTTTCAAGAATGTGTAAATGACCTTCTAGTTTCTTGCAGGTGTTGATTGAAATAATAAGTGGCGGGCGTTTTGCCTCTCCCATGCCGTTTAGAATAGAATAATTTTGTAACAAACAAAAAAGGTTTTATCCTCGCCTATTTTTTCGTTCAGATTCTGAAGCCAATTCTACCATGCAGGGGGTGGGGTGGGGGGGGGGGGGGGTTCCCTTGGTTTGCAATCTGAGCAGCTCAGCAATATAAATTATGTATAAAGTTACAAAGGTGTAATCCACAGACAAAGTTTTAGGACTGTGTTGTGGACAGAGCAACCTCTGGGGGATGGGGGGAAAAAAGCAACAGTAATGCGGTCACCCTATACCAAGGACTGGAGTATAATTATACTCCCCTAGTATATAAAATAGGGTTGCAATTCTACTGACTTTTAATTAAACTGCAGTTTTATCCCAATTTAATTATGTGACCCAACCAGATTATCATAAAGACCTAAATAGAGTCAGAGATACCTAGAATAGAGATGCAATCATCCACATCTATGCTATATATAGATGTGGAAGTGGCCGAAGATGGATGAGTGCCTCTTTACTCTATCCACAAGCTGAAAGTCATTGTTGACTTGCTTGAGGCTTAGCTCCTTCACCAGCTCCTCATGCCTGTGCATATCACAAGATGATCGAGGAGGTTGCTCGACATGGTTGTACGGAGGTAAGACTTCACCCTTCTCAGTGCACTGAAGGCACATTCAGAACTGGCATTTGTCATTTGTTGGCATAACCAGAACCAGAACAATCGATGACCTCTGGTATGAGGGACCAGATCTTTTTGAGGAAATCTACGACATTATGCAATGTATCGCCCCACTCACCTTGACTGAAACTGTGATATATAGGACTCTGCCTTAAAGATAGCTGAATTCATGGAGTATTAGAAGTAGAACTCATACAGTTGCTCAACATTATTTTTGTGAGACAAGTTCCCTCAATGCTCCTTTCACAAGAAACTGCTTACAGGTTGCATACATAGTGTAATCCTTTTGAATGGTAAGCTCTAAATGCAGCTAGCTACAGTGCACACAGTTTCAAAGTAGATCTGACAGTAAAAGTCCTCTACATGGTGCTCAGGTTGAGCATTACCCTCAAAATACTTGATGACCTCATGTGACGATATGGAAGGTGCTTGTGAACTCCAATTTCAAGTGACCTTAGTAGTCCAATGCATTCCTGTCTGATCACATCAACAACAACAGTAAAGCTTGGCATTCTCTTGAGCATCCACTGCACATAGTGTCCTCTGAAGGGTAGTGCTGAGGTTATCTGAATGTGAAAGTACTACAAAGGCAAGCTGAAGTCCAAGGAGGAAACTAAAAGTTTGCATTTTAGTCCAATTATTCTTGCCTTCAGCTGAGAGTCACTGACATTGTCTTATGCCCACTCCCATAGCTTCATCAAAGTTCCATAATTCTTCAGAATAACACTCAGTGATACAGCTCGGATAGTCCACCTTGTTGGGCAGAGGATTTTCAGAGTTGGTGAGTCAATGTCATATACATAGAGATCGTATTCCATTTGTCCCAGGATTTCTGGGAATTCTATCTCCCTTTTATATAGGACACTTCTTTATTAATTTAGTGATTTAATAAGCAATATCAAGTGTGTCTTTCAGCAGAGGATTTTTTAAATTCTATTCCCGACAGCAAGTTAAGTGAGTGGCAGTAGCAGTGTGTCAGCAGACATTTTTCATTCAGCTTCTTGATTTGTGCAGTTACCACATTTTTGGTTCCATTATTGGTCCAAGATCCGTCATAGCACTGCCCACTGGCATCTAGAATTCTGAGTTTCACATACGTTTATATCTGCATTTGTCTGTGTGACTGACATCAGACCAATATATTCCTCATGTGCTGACATCTCCTTGTCCACCCAGATTACAAGTCGTTCATTGCATCAGTACTTTCATCAGCCATGATAATCCAGACTCATCAGTATTTCACTTGGCATTATTTGCTATACCACAAAGCACTTTTAGAGCTATGCTATATATGTAGTCTGAGCACCCGTGCTCATATACTTGTCATAAGAATTTTCAATCCACTTTTGAAGCACTTCATTGTTTCAGCTCAGAGACGGACGAGCTGCTTGAAATTTGACTCCTCTTGCTTGCTCTTACGAAGAGCAATGTCTTGGTGGGAGAGATAGGATATATTTTGGTCGATTTTCATTCAGGAAGCAGGTCCGATTTTCCACCTCGACTCATTAGCTGCTGCTTCAGCTGTTCATCATGTGACCCATTGAGTTCACATAGTAACTGCATGTTTGTGACATAGCGAACTCTCATGTTTATGGAAACACTTGGTTTTGAACAGGGCATTTTTCCTTTCAGATGTTCTATCAAGAAGAAGCAGTCCCTTCAAATTGGCTGTGGGTACAAGTTTCAGAATCTGAAATAGCAGCATGAAAAGTGCGAGTACCAGGCTGGTTAGTAAGCTCATTGGTGATCTATTTTGGTTTTAGGGTATTTGATGCTAACTGACTGGCAGGGGAGATCTTGAGGACGGGCATTCAGAGTTGAGGATATTTTACTGGCTGTACATGAGAAACACGGTTTAAAAATATCTGCTATAAATTTTTGCCACGAACTCGTAATATATACTTCAGCTCGAGTGAAAGTCAATTTTGCAAAATAAACAACAGGGTCTGACAATACAGGATTGTCTCATTATTTCATGGGCCGAGAGATCACCAAAAAATTGGGGGCTCAATGTTGACGTGATGGATCATGGCATGCTTGTTCATATTCTTCAGATTCAGATTTTTCTGGGCTATCTTCAACCCGTGCATCAGCTTGGTGATCAGAGTCATCCGATTCTTGGTCTTGATCTGCATCATCAGCCTTCTCCTCAGACTCCCTTTGTCTCTTGTGTGTACTTTAACAAAAACTAAACAAGGAAGCTTGTCTTTTTATATAACCGTGATTCACTCGGCACGAATATTCAAATGCATGTGGCCTAGAATATTTGCACATTATAGTTATGGGAGTATTGAACTAGTTGGCAATTTTCATACCAATGAATGTGTGAAGTTTGCTCTTCTTGTTTTCCAACATAACTTCTGCTGGGACCTTTCACTGGTGTGTGAAAATACCTTGGAAACAAAGAAGTTGCTTGCCAAAGGTTCTACCTCAGCCTGTACCAATTAGAGTTCACCGAGTCATTTACATTTTGAATTATCTCATGCAGGGGGTATGGTGGATAAATTATGGGTCAATAAGCATCAACATGCACAAAAAAGCCGGACTTTTTTGGTTTCCCTCCTCTCATAAAACATGCTTATTTGCAAGGAAGACACAGGCATACATGGTTATGAAAAATCTGCCATCCACGATGCAGCTCGTTTGTAAATCACTTAATTATATATACAGCTCTTTCAAAGTTCGGTTTTGCTTCTTCTTTTTCATGTTTGTGCCAAGTTTGTGTGAGCAATCATTTCTATTTTATGCACTAGGAACAATGTCAGGGAACTTAAAATAAGCCTGGAGGGTATATCCACAAACTATCTGCCTCTGTACTAATATTCTTCCCCTACTCATATAATCCTGGATCCAGCCCAGAGACCAACATGCCGTTTAAGATTAGACTTCCTTTGCTACCAACTCTACCACAGCACCACGTCATCAAAAACTGGCCAGCTGCTTCTTCCATGTCACAATCCTAGCATTACAGGAATCAAGTCACCTCATCAATACCTTAACCTGTTGGGCCCACAAGGATGCTAATAATAGAGGCGAGGTTATCCAAAGTAATTCAAAGGGTAAATGAACTTCATATGTTGGCATTTATAGAGCTTGGGAGACATCCGAGGCTATACCTACCAGTAAAATTAGGGTGTCTTAAAATTGAAAATGGTAAGCACAGTTTTCTTAGTGTTTGATCCTAGCATTACATCTTCATTACGGCATATATATCACAACATTGTCTAACCATTGCCATAACCCTAACCATTGCCATAACCTTAGCTAGCCTCTGCCTTGCTAGCCTCTGCCCTGCTACTAGCCCCAGCCACTGCCCTGCTAGTCCTAGTCTCTTCCCAGCTAGCTCTAGTAGCTGAAGGCAGTATTGCACTGTGCAGTAACAGGTTATTATAAAAAATATTTATACATACATAATGTAAATAAAAAGTGTACAGTGGGGAAAAACTTTATTACGGACATCCACAACATAGTTGTTACAATTTACCTCACACACACAAACATCACACAGACAGAGACACACACACACACTCACACAGAGACACATCACACACACACAGACATACACATCACTCACACATCACACTCAAACGTTATCTTTTTCCTTACAGAGAAATCCTAAACATCAATAATATAATAGTCTTTCTCAATCCTAGCAGTAGGGTAGTTCACCTGCACTGAGTCTGCTGGTGGATGAACAGTTGATTGCTGTGCTCTGGCCCCAGACCTGACAGATCCAGTTCTACCTTGAAACCCAGATTCAGGCGTATTCGGAAGCGTATTTCTGCTTCTAACCTGTTTTTCAGACCCAGCTCTACCCCGGCTCACGGGAACAGACCCCTGCTGATGGTTTTGTCTCCAAGGGCCATGGCTGACAAAAGAATCAGTCTGCACTCTCGGTCGTACTCTGAACCTCTGCTCTTCCCCATTCCTTGCATCCATCTTGACCATCATGCCACTCGTATTGCGGTCCTGACTTGGTCTAATTCCAGGTGCATAACTAGCAGAATGGGATTCCAACAACGGAACCGAAGAGCCTGGACAATCCATACTGGGTGCCTTCTTCTGGGAACTCATGGAATGGAGTTCAGCAGAATAGTCCAGTTTCATTCTCTCTTGGTTTTGTTTCTTTTCAGCTGCCCTCTGACCCCTGTCATCCACATTCACACCACCCTCATCCACATTTACACCCCTCTCATCCATATTTACACCCCTCTCATCCATATTTGCACCTCTCGCTTCCATGCTTAGACCACTCTTGTCCATTCTTGGAGCTCTCTCGGACATTTTTGGTCCCCTCTGGTCTGTTCTCGCACTCTTCTCTTCCTTTCTCTCCCCCCTCTCTTTTGTCCTAGTCTTCCCAGGTTCCTGGGGCTCAGGATTTGCCTGGTGAATCCAGTCAAGCACTCTCATCTTCTGCATCTTGGACTTGCCACTGAGCGAGTCCAAATGCAGCTGGAAGGTCTTGTTCGCCAACTGAGTGTTGGGAGAGGGAGTTGCTCTCTCCTGCTGCTGCGCTGCTTCTGCGAAGTACGTGGGCGAGCTAGGGAGGGAGTCTTCGTGTCCTGTAGGGTGCGTGGGAAACGTGCGGACAGGAGGTGGCTTGGAGTTGACTTGAAGTGATCCCGATAAGTTCTTTGCTCTCTTGATATCCGCCATCTATAGAATAAATAAAGAGTACTCAACCATAGCAGCATTCCGAAATTGTAGTGCTATTGTTGTTTTTGTTACTGTTACTGTTTGTCGGGATTGTCGGGAGCTGTGAATCGACCATAAGATATTCCGTTATAATTTCAGGTGGGCGATAAATATAATATTGGGCTTAATTCTTCCTGACTGCCTGCTCCACATTGCATAGATTTAGTCTCAACTATTTGGCATAAGTTCATAGAAACTTATAGATTGGCTGCATCTCTAAACAAACGCAACAGAACCGAAGTTAACTATGAATGGGTCACCTGACTCACAAATGAAGGTGGCTTACGTGTGTGTGAAGGTTCAGAGGAACTCTTACTGTTGCTCTGTCATTATAGGACTATGTATAATATAGGTAGACCTAGGGGGGAGGATCATTCACTTCCATTTTGTGGTCTTCTCTTAACTATTGCAATTTCAGGCCTAGACCTACAGCAGCAACTGCCATAGTTACGGTGAATGCAGTTATCTTTTACATTGCCCGGAGCATAGCTGCAACGCTTTTCCTTCTTAGCTGTTGTAGATATAGAGGGTATCTAATTGGGAATCACCGTTAAAGTTGATGTAGTTGCCTTTATCTGCTTGCAATTGCTGTTTACAAGTCTTGATCGTCAATTGTTGCAAAAAAAATTCTCCCTAGCTAGTGGGACAATTGACTCTCCTGGTGGGATAAAGCATCTGTTTGCATGTGGAAGAAAGGGATGGCAGGTTCAGCCCCCCCAACAGCCAAGAAGGTCAAGAGAAGTGCATGTGTACCAGCAGAGGAACGTGCCGAGTAATTCAAGGAAGACCACATTCTGTACCTTTCACATTTCTCTTTGCATGAGATAATTTCGAAACTTGGAAAATTTCCGAAAGCCAAAAAATGAAACAGAATTTGAGAGAAAATGACATTTTTTAAACAGAAAATGATCCCCTCCATAGACCCTTTTAACAACGACATCATGCATCCCCATATACATATTGCTGCTAGCCTGTTAGGTTGACGTACCAATTTCATCCGCTGTTGCCGGTGCTGCTGCTGCCACTGCCCATCCTGTTGCTGTCCTTGGCCATGCAGTTGCAGTTGCAGTTGCTGTCCATGCTGTCGCCGACCATGCTTCTGCTGCCACTGCTGCCCCTGGTCATACTGCTGCTGTCCCTGGCCTTGCTGCTGCTGCCAATACTGCTGCTTCCCATGCGGCTGCTGCCCCTGGTCATACTGCTGCTGCTTCCCATGCGGCTGCTGCCCCTGGTCATACTGCTGCTGCTTCCCATGCGGCTGCTGCCCCTGGTCATACTGCTGCTGCTTCCCATGCGGCTGCCCCTGGCCTTGCTGCTGCTGCCAGTACTGTTGCTTCCCATGCTGCCGCTGCCCCTGGTCATACTGCTGCTGCTTCCCATGCTGCTGCAGCCCCTGGTCATACTGATGTTGGCCTAGGCTATGCTGGTGCTGCTGTTGCCCTTGCTGCTGCCAGTACTGCTGCCCATGCTGCTGCTGTATTTTGAGGTTGGAGCTCCTGGAAGATAACTTTAAGTCAATATTCTTTCTCGTGCCTCGCCCCGACTGCTGCTGTGTTGGATGCTGCTTATGCTTTTGAATACTCTGTACATTTTGGTTAATAAATGTAGCCCCCTCAGCTTCCTGGGGGCAATCAGGGGGTACGAAATCACTCAAAGTGCACGTAAGACCAGCTCCATCTCGCTGATTTTGACCTTCAGAAACTGATCTATCTCTATGGATACCTGACCTTTCAGCTCGTTGAGGACCTCCGGAAGAAGGTAGCTTACGTGGACTCTCAGCATCAGCAAGGGATGGATTACATTCGACCATCTTGTTCAGGGAATGACTTTCCAATTGCATCCGGGAACCTTCGGACTTCACCTGCTGAGGCACGAGTTCAGGCTCGGTGCCTGATGCCGCATTGCAGGGAGACAATGGCCCCGCAGAAGAAATAGACGTGCTGTTGTCAACATCATTAGTCGGCCCACATCTCTCTGCAGCCACTTTCGCGCCACTCAATTCCTGAGCGTCTTTCTGCTTGCTAGGATAGCTACTGCTTTGCAGCACAAACTTTGAAACCTCAACCGCACAATGAGATTCATAGGTCGAATCTTTTTGGGAGGTTTCGTCACTTCTCGCAGCAGCGGCATCTTCCTGCCCGTTGTGAGGAGATTCTTTCAACTCGGTTTTGCTTGAGCTGGTGATCGGAGAGAAACTCTGTGGTCCATGACTGTCGGCGCCATCAGAAGACGAATTTTGAACTCGATTCATAAAATTTACGATTGCTGGGGGGAGCTGAGATGAATTAGTCGACCCCTCAGCCATAGTTGCATGCGGAAGAGGATCGATTCTTTTCTGTGGGAAGTATTTGAGTCCATATTTCTCTGGCTGCATCACTTCTGCTCCCCCATCTGTATTGGCAGTGGCAGTGGAGGTGAGGGTTACTTGGCGGAGTCCTTCTTCACCTGGGTGAGCGAGGTTCGAGTCCGAGTAGGTCTTGGAGGTCGTGGCCATGGTCGTGTGTTTGCTAGGAGCAGCAGAGAATGCAGCTGCATTTGAAGCTGGGCTGTTGTTATCCGGCAGTCCTTGAAACTAAATTCCACACAAAGTTATTGCATCTGTGAATTTGGTGCAATGCCAAGATGCTCTACCGAATCACAGAGTATAATATATGTAGCTCTTAATTATAATAGTCACTTATATGCACCCTCGCCGCCAAATTCCACAAAGGATATTTTTCTTAGTAGTGAAAGAACAAAACAACAATGCTCTGGTTGCTAAGCATGGCACTGGTACTGCTGATTGCATCAGCCCTGATGGAAATTGGAGCTTAATGAAGAGAGGCCTCTTAACAAGTGACGCCCAATGTGTAGAGCACCATAGGTAAGGATTGCCAAGTGTTTGAACTGGACTAGCTAGAAGAGACGGGGTGGGGGGGGGGGCCGTTGGACTATTGTATTGTATGTGGCCATCCCATCTACAGGTGTCTTGCTGTTCACAATGGAAGCAACATTGACTTGTGACAGGAGAAGACAGTCACAATTGACACTTGGTAGGTGCAAAAAAGAGAGCCCTTAATATATATACCTGCTTAGCAACCATACCTGCTTAGCAACCAACTACTACAGTATCGACATATTTCAAGTGTGCTTCCCATGAATACCTACACAACCACCAGCTGGGCTCCTGTCCAGGGTTAGGGCCAGTGCTAGATGCAGAGGTAGACAACTCAGCGAGGAGTGATTTTGATGGCAAGCTTGAACAGCCTTCAAACTGCCATGCACTTACCTGTAGTTCATGAGACAGAGCCATAAGATGGGCAGGTGGTGGTGGCAAGTCATCAGAACTCATCACTTCTTGGAGAATCTGAAAAATCGACAAACAGAGCAAGACAAGGATGAATCAGTGCTAAAAAAAGGAAAGGTCATTTCAACGTTGTCATGGAGATTATGAATTTCTGGATTCACTTATTTTCTCCATATATTACTGGCGTGAATTATAAATCAGAGAGCACATGCGTATAGCAAGCCATGCGTCTATGTAGACCTAGCTTGCTATTCTAAACATATATGGCAGCTCACTTGTCCGAGACTTTCCTCCTTCTCATTGGTGCTCCCTCCATCGCTCGCAAGGTGTGTAGGATGAAGAACGGTAGTAGTTGGAGACAGGACATCCTCACTCAGACCCCTCACGTTTGGTTTGGCACTCTGAGGAGTGGTCTGGGGATCGAGATCCACTCCTGAGGCCAGGTCGGCTTTATGTAGGTCCCTCTTGCTCCCACACTTATCCACGCTTGCATCACTAGCGACCGCCTCAGCCTGCCTCTCCGGTTTGACTTGCTTAATTTTCTTCATCAGATAGCCCTGCAATTGAGGATTAGAACCGGTGCTGGTAGCTCGATGCCTTTCCTCACCTTGCCCTTTACCACCTTCCTCCTTAATTTTCTTCATCAGATAGCCCTGCAATTGAGGATTAGAACCGGTGCTGGTAGCTCGATGTCTTTCCTCACCTTGCCCTTTACCACCTTCCTCCTTGGGTGGAACAAGCTGAAGAGCTTTCAACTGCTCTCTTAAGATCTTCTCCATTCCTCTACTCTTGTGCTCAGCTCGGTCGACCGGACTAACTTTCGAATTTTCTGTGACCTCTTGTGCCAGATCACGTCTATCAACATTCTCAAGATTAGGGAGTGGATCTAAGACAACTGCTTCTTCCTCGACTCTTCCTTCACTCCTTCCTCCTCCCCCTGCTTCCATTTCTTGGGAGTCAATTCCAAATTCTTCTATGTTGTGTGAGTTCACCTCAGTTACCATAGCCTGAACTCCACCTATCAGCTCGTCAAGTTCTCTCAGCTGATCTGGAGACAGAGGGGAGGAGATCTCTACACTCATGCTCGTAGCATGGGTCTGTGACTCAGTGGAATGCTGAGAAATTCCAGCGATATGGGGGAGCTGAGCAATGGAACTGGAATCAACTTTGCGGCGAGCATGGAGCTGGGATTGTGGTTGCATCTGGGGTTGTTCCAGGTTCGTAGATTCTTCTCTTTGCTTCCTAGAGGACACAGATACCAATCCTTCCCAGTTGGCACTGGAATTAGAAAGAGAAACACCAGCTTCGGGGGGAGACTGGGAAAGCGGTTGCGGGGAATGAGAACCCATCCGCGACGTGCGAGAATGGAATTGGAGAGAGTGCAGCTGCTGTGCTCCAGAATGCGAGCTACTCTGGTTCTCAGAATCCCCTTCGCTCAGTTCCATTCCCACGTCCGCTATGACCCCAAGCATGCTTGGGTGGTATGCAAAATGTGAGGCTGGAGGGGGAATAGGGAAATGTCCCCTTTGCCGCAGGAATTTAGCTTGCTCGCTGTCAGGGGAAGGAGATTGATACGGTGGGGGGGCAGGAGAGTCTGGCAAAGGGCAATCATCAATGCCGGGGTTACTGAAATCATATAGCGGCTGGCTGTCCTGATCACATGACCCGGTTGACGCCACCACATGAGGTTGGATCTGGTGAGGCTTATTCCTGTCATTCAAATGCGACGATTGTCCATACCCTGTGGCATTGCCAGCAGCAGAGAACAGCATATTTAGTCTCTCCAACCTCCTCTCTGTCTCATCCATTTGTGATACCATGGCTGCCTCATAGCCCTTCTCCTCCATCTGTTCCAGCTTCCGCTCTTGCTCAACGGTCTCATCTCTTTCCTCCCTCCTCTCCCTGTCCTGACCTCTCATCCTCTCCCTGTCCTGACCTCTCATCCTGTCCCTGTCCTGACCTCTCTCCCTGTCCTGACCTCTTGTCCTCTCTCTCTGTCTCTCATTCTCCCTTTCTCTCTTCATTTCCATCTCCACTTCTCTCGCCTTCTTCCTCTCTCTTTCCCAGTCCTGGTCTCGCTCACCCTCAGCATTGAGTGATCTAGGGCCTTGCTCCTGACCGGCTCCACAAGGGGACTGCTGACGAATCCCGTTATTTCGGAAGGGCGGAGAGTCGGGTGATAGGTGAGGGTGTGAGTGGTGAGAGTGATGCTGGTGGTGTGGCTGGCTCGCGGAGTGGTGACCATGGTTACTGCTGCTCTCCGGTTGCTGTGATGAGCTACAATGACCACAACAAGAAGACGTGCATGATCCAACAACATTAACACTTATTAACAAACAATTATTATTAATCACACTCACGCTACAAAAGACAAACGAACACGACTCCAGATGTACGTTATATTCACTAAATAAAAAAGCTCACTTACTTATCCGTACACAAACATACCCCCTGCAAGATTTGAAAAGCCCCCTCACAAACATAGCTCCATGCTGAGTCTATGGCAGAAACTCAGTCACTGTAGACCCATCTTCTTCTTGTTGTTGCAACTAACCAACCCCACGATGCTCCGAAGAAAACCTCTGCAAGCGCACCCAACACTAAACGAATAGAGCTGCTGATCTTGTATCCACACGCACTCTGAAAAGAATTAGTCTCCAGGCACTTGGTATTTGAGCAGTGACAGTGTCATCAGTGCCCATGAATATGCCAAGCATGCAGCCAGGCATGTGTTGTGTATGGACTTCTGCAGCGAAGCAGTCGCTGATGCCACTCAAAAAGAAAATGCACTTGTTCTAGAGACAGCGTGAGATATGTTGCGATATTGTGAGGACTGGCATTTGCTGGTTCGGAGACAGATTACCCTACAAGAGCTGTAGCGCAACAAGAGAGTCGGTTAAGTTACGCCGAATGCATATCTCCAAATGGCTACCCACGTCCAGTACTTGAAGAATGTACACGTATGTACACTGCTCTACTAGTACAGGGAGATACCTGGTAGGTTGTCTGCATTGCAAGTAGCCGCCATCCTGTTGTGAGGCATAGTCAAGCTGGAGGTACACATGCAGCAAGTAGCAAGCATGAGATGAGGCCAGGCAGAGATGAGGCCAGGCAGAGATGAGGCCAGGCAGAGATGAGGCCAGGCAGAGACGAGGCCAGGCAGAGACGAGGCCAGGCAAAGATGAGGCCAGCCAGAGACGAGGCCAGGCAGAGATGAGGCCAGTCAGAGACGAGGCCAGGCAGAGATGAGGCCAGGCAGAGATGAGGCCAGGCAGAGATGAGGCCAGGCAGAGACGAGGCCAGGCAGAGATGAGGCCAGGCAGAGACGAGGCCAGGCAAAGATGAGGCCAGCCAGAGACGAGGCCAGGCAGAGATGAGGCCAGGCAGAGATGAGGCCAGGCAGAGACAAGGCCATGCAGAGATGAGGCCAGGCAGAGACGAGGCCAGGCAAAGATGAGGCCAGCCAGAGACGAGGCCAGGCAGAGATGAGGCCAGCCAGAGACGAGGCCAGGCAGAGATGAGGCCAGGCAGAGACGAGGCCAAAGATGAGGCCAGGCAGAGATGAGGCCAGGCAGAGATGAGCCCAGGCAGAGATGAGGCCAGGCAGAGATGAGACCAAAGATGAGGCCAGGCAGAGATGAGGCCAGGCAGAGATGAGCCCAGGCAGAGACGAGGCCAGGCAGAGATGAGACCAAAGATGAGGCCAGGCAGAGACAAGGCCATGCAGAGATGAGGCCAGGCAGAGACGAGGCCAGGCAGAGATGAGGCCAGGCAGAGATGAGCCCAGGCAGAGACGAGGCCAGGCAGAGATGAGACCAAAGATGAGGCCAGGCAGAGATGAGGCCATGCAGAGATGAGGCCAGGCAGAGACAAGGCCATGCAGAGATGAAGCCAGGCAGAGACGATGCCAAAGATGAGGCCAGGCAGAGATGAGGCCAAAGATGAGGCCAGGCAGAGATGGGGCCAGGCAGAGATGAGGCCAGGCAGAGATGAGGCCAGGCAGAGATGAGGCCACGCAGAGATGAGGCCAGGCAGAGACAAGGCCATGCAGAGATGAAGCCAGGCAGAGACGAGGCCAAAGATGAGGCCAGGCAGAGATGAGGCCAAAGATGAGGCCAGGCAGAGATGGGGCCAGGCAGAGATGAGGCCAGGCAGAGATGAGCCCAGGCAGAGACGAGGCCAGGCAGAGATGAGGCCAGGCAGAGACGAGGCCAGGCAGAGACGAGGCCAGGCAGAGACGAGGCCATGCAGAGACGAGGCCAGGCAGAGACGAGGCAAGGCAGAGACGAGGCCAGGCAGAGACGAGGCCAGGCAGAGATGAGGCCAGGCAGAGATGAGGCCAGGCAGAGATGAGGCCAGGCAGAGATGAGGCCAGGCAGAGATGAGGCCAGGCAGAGACGAGGCCAGGCAGAGACGAGGCCAGGCAGAGATGAGGCCAGGCAGAGATGAGGCCAGGCAGAGATGAGGCCAGGCAGAGACGAGGCCATGCAGAGACGAGGCCAGGCAGAGACGAGGCAAGGCAGAGACGAGGCCAGGCAGAGACGAGGCCAGGCAGAGATGAGGCCAGGCAGAGATGAGGCCAGGCAGAGATGAGGCCAGGCAGAGATGAGGCCAGGCAGAGACGAGGCCAGGCAGAGACGAGGCCAGGCAGAGACGAGGCCAGGCAGAGATGAGGCCAGGCAGAGATGAGGCCAGGCAGAGATGAGGCCAGGCAGAGATGAGGCCACGCAGAGATGAGGCCAGGCAGAGACAAGGCCATGCAGAGATGAAGCCAGGCAGAGACGAGGCCAAAGATGAGGCCAGGCAGAGATGAGGCCAAAGATGAGGCCAGGCAGAGATGGGGCCAGGCAGAGACGAGGCCAGGCAGAGACGAGGCCAGGCAGAGATGAGGCCAGGCAGAGATGAGGCCAGGCAGAGATGAGGCCAGGCAGAGACGAGGCCAGGCAGAGACAAGAAGGACGGCAGCGAAGGTCCATTTTTTTACTTAGATAAGGTGATTTCAACCGCATGGAAGTTTTAAAACAGATGGCAAATATTACGAGCTAGAGAATGGCACTGGCTAGGCATTAAAACTAACAATGGACTCTCTCTCAGAGTTCGCTAACTCTGCTGCAACCTCACAAATGATCCCACTATTGCTAAATAACCAGGGTAACGCCATGTCGTCTCATAGGTGTCAATTTCATGATTCAAGTGCCTATCCACCATGTAAGTAGTAGAGAGTTATCCCATGGGTGTCTAGTATACTACAGGAAGTGGTGTCTAGTATACTACATGAAGTGGTGTCTGGTATACTGCAGGAAGTGCTCTAATGAAATACAAGCAAAGATGTAGCTTGCCTATTGCTTTTGAGATGGGCCAGCCCAGCAGCAGGAAACCATTACCAATGCAGAGCGTAGAGCAAGCAATCGTACAAAGGCTAATCGGCTAATCGGTTTCCTGCAGCTCCTTTTAAAATTTCGGTTAAATATACACAACACAAATTGAAGAGCACCACAAACCCTTTCTAACTGCACAACCCCTGAAATATAAATGTTGGGGGTGAAGGTTTGTGTGTGTGCATGCATGTGTTTGTGTGTGTGTGGGGGGGGGGGGGGGGGGAAGGGGATGGGGAGGGATTCTGTAGTTACCACTAGGTAGCTATGTGATCAGCTTAATGGCAAGTGACTTCTGCACCAACTAAGAAGTCACTTCTCCAAAGCATAAAACAGGTAAAGGGCCGTATAATAGACTCAACTGCCAAGGCTGGATGTGGTCTATACTTTTCAAAAGTTGGGGGGAAGGGGACGACAAGAGCTCACCTAAACCACACCTCAACCCCGCCTCTCCCTCAATGTAGCAGGTCATAAGTGTCCTCAGGCACTGGTGCGATATCACCTACTACTGTGGAAACCAATGTGGGGCCTAGTAAATGTTGTCCATGCAAGATCGTCTCGTAGAAGAGCTCCTAGTTAGCTAGTCAGTTGTACATTCATGACTAGTTAGTATCTGCCTCTGGCTAATAAACACGTACCCACAGCAGAATAGTGCCCAGTCAGCATTATTTACAGCAGCTGTTAGTCTCGCAGAATGAGTGTTTACCAGTCGCTAAGCTTTTACAGCAACTGGCAAAGGTCTCGTCCGCAAGGCGATAGCCAATTGAAGCGATTGCGAGAAGTCTTGCTTGTGAGTGTGTGCATGTGCATGATTGTCAAGCGCGAGACTCACAGCTGAGCCGTGATGTTAATAGGTGTGGGTTACCTCCCTCCCTTCCCCCCAACCCCTAGCCCTACCCAACAAGTTCGTCTAAGTCATGTAGCAAGGCACATAGGGGCATAGCTTAATGATGAAGGTAGTTAGTGAGTTCTAATGTATGGAGCCTTCGTCTTGCATTCTAGAGTGGAGGGGTGTGTTGCTGTGCTGTGGTGTGTAGTGGTGTGTGTAGTGTGGTGTGTGTGGTGTGCGTGTGTGTGGTGGTGGGGTGTAGTGGGGTGTGGAGGGGTTGGTGGTGGTGTGGTATTGGTGGTGTCATGCCATGTGTGTGTGCATTGGCTGCATGTGACACCTGCACAGCATGTAGGTTGGGTCTTGTTTCAGAGCTAGTATCCGTCTGGTCGTAACCACACTCCATAATTCTGGGAATGATTCTGATAGTCTTATTAAAGCACGTCTTTTTGCTTCGCACTGTTAACACAATATAATTATACTTCACACTTTAGGGCCGACATGGTGGATGTGTCTGCACAAAGGCTGCAACTCTGGTTGTCATTACCAAAAATCTTCGCTAGAGCCAGCATGGTTGAATCTAAGTCAAGCCATCGGCTAGCAAGACTGCACCCAATCCTACTCTACTAGAATAACGTTGCAGTTGCTGAGGTTCGCAGAGGCGAGCGCCGCCGATATGGCAAGATTTACAGCTGCAAGTGTCATTTTCGACAAAAAGCAAAAGGCCCCCAAAAGTGAGTAGTTGCAGTACATGAGGCGAGGACCATCCACGACGGAGTTTTCAGGTGTGGAACACGTCCAAACCTTACAAGAAGGAAAGGAAAGCTGAAGATGTGACGTCTCTCTAGGAAGCCGCTTGAAGTGGGTAATGTCTGCATACTAAGATGTAACCCCAGAGAGAGGAGCCTATTGAAGACCTTGCCTAACATTCCCACACATATCTGTTACTGTTGCAATTACTGTTGCGATTACAAACACCCTTCTTCATGTATGCTTGTCTGGGAGAACTTGAACCACTTAGAGCATTTCTTTTTAAATCACAATAATTTCTAGAATCACAGCAGTTTGTTGAGCTACCCTGGACTATATAGCACGACTTATTTTTGGAGTACCATGACCGCATGAACAGCATGACCTTATTTGGAGCAGCATGTCCTTATTTGGAGTAGCATGACCTTTTTTGGAGTAGCATGACCGTATTTAGAGCAGTATGACATCATTTGGAGTAGCATGACCTTATTTGGTGTAGCATGACCTTATTTGGACTACCATGCACATATCTGAACATACTCAAGTACGATCAATGCTCACTTTGCCTGTCGTTTCTGTACCAGACCCTGGCCGCACCCATTAAGGTCAAGAGGCTGTAGCGTGGCTCCCTTGGAAGAACCCGCTATTTGTGATATGTTGGGAGGATGTTCAGTGGGCGTGGCAGAATCCTGCCTCAGGTCATGGAATGAGGAAGTGTAGCGTGACTGCGGGGAAATAACAAGTGATCCCTCTAAGGCATGAATACATCTGGTCAACATTCATAGAAACAAACACCTTACACTTATGGCACTTCATACATGTAGGTTTTATAGCGCCATTATAAATGCCTCAGATGACATGTGATGACGTGCTAAGTAATGAGAGTGATGTTAGTTCTGGTAGGGTTGTTGTAACATATATATGGTAAAGTGCCCCAAGTATTAATTATGTAGGTAAAGGATCGTCAATTAGGTTAATGCTAGCATGCTTGTAAGGTAAAGGGTCTGCAACATGAATGCAGCCTGATTACAACTCACATTGTTGTGTGTGGCCTGTACAGAGCCCTTTCCTCTCCCTCCTCCTTCTGCCCCCGTCTCTCCTCCTTTAGCCACTCCCCCTCCACCTTCTGCACCTTCTCCTCTTCCTACCTCCTGCCACCTTGATCCATCCCGACTCTTCCAGCCAGCACCAGAATGAAGGGACACTGCACTGAGTCTGCCTCCTAGTTCATCGGCGAGATCCAGCAGGGATTGGTTGGTTGTGGTGCTGTTGCTACGACTGACAAGGGAGGCATCCTGCTCATGTTCAGCTCTGTACTTTTGGCTGGAATCACCAGGGAAATATTGGCAGGAGTCATCAGCCTCCGCTGCAGCGTCGCCATTTTCTCTCGGGTGGAACATGCAGCGATATTGACTGTGGTAATTCCGAGGTGGAAGAAGTGGGGGTGGTGCGTGCTCAGGGCCAGCCTCCCCGCTGTTCCTCTTCCCCATCCAATCAGAAGGATCACTCAACCTGTTTCCCCCGGGGGAAACCTGGGCACCTCCATGCTTGGGTGCGGCTTTCTCCAGAGGTGAAGCAAAATTTGATGTTTGTTGTTGCTGTTGCTTGCGGGGATAATTGAGAGGCCTTCCTTCTTCATCCTGGAGGTTCGGCATGCCAGGTAGGATGAGGTCACAAGCCTCCTGGCTTCCCGACAGAGCAGGAGAGAGGGGGGTCAGGGGGGACATATTCTCGCTGGGGGACGTCATGACGAAGTCCTCCACACTGGGGGTCCCACATGAATTTCCCCCTGCAAAAACAAAGTCCAGGTGATGTGAAAGTGCATGGAACACAATAGAGTAACGCTCTGTGTGTTGCCCGACATTTTAGCCCTCAGCCCTGCATGCCCGAGACAAGTTCATAATTCATGCAGTGAATTTATCACACCTAACCGCTTGGAGTAGGCTTCTTGCTCGTCCATATTCCCATGCAATATAATAGCAGATTCTATCTAGTGTTAAATGTGAACTAAACTCTTAGCATTAGTATAGCCCTAGGCTAGTCTAGTCTTGTCTAAGTCCTTTGCTAATCCTAGCACTAACTTTTGGGCGACCATTGGCCTTCCCCTAGTTTCTGCCTTGCTTTATCTCCACTCTTCACCCTACTAGGGCAAAACAATGTATCTCTTGGTTACACGAGCCATATACCACGTCCTCCATCCAACAACAGCTCTCCTTTAGCTGGTCCATTAGGATCCTGGAGCAGGACCGATCAGGCATACTTAGAAGTGGAGTTGGTAAAGGGTCTTCCCCACCCCCACCCCAAACACTATGCTGTGTATCCTACAGTGTAATATGCACACTCACAGTGTATCCTTCAATGTTATATGCACACACTGTGAATGCTTAGCTGGTGTACCCAACTCTATCGTCATGTCTTGCAGTTACACCCACCACCCTATCTAGACCACACCCTATCTAGACCACACCCTATATAGACCACAGTGAGGACAACTCCCATTGCGTGACTATTCTTCTTTACTAAAATTTCATCTTCCTTCCAGGTCAGCTTCCTCCCTCGACGAGGGACGAGGGATCATCTCTACCTAGTCCATGCTAATTTGACCAGCAATAGTTGCTTCTGCGCTGGCTGCCGCATGCCCAGACTACAGTCATCTTCTGAGCCGCTGTCGACATAGAAATAGCACATCTATTCTTTATAGGATTTGATGTCTTTATTCAGTGTCTTTCAAATCGACATCTCTCATTCTTCTCACAGATTTATACTTGATATATTCATGATCCCTTCAATGCCGGGCTGGATTTCTCTTACCAGCTTCACACTGAGGAAATCCATGAACACCGTCGACAACACTGAGATTGGAAGAGCCAAAGTGGACATGTCAGGAGAAAGCAGGAAAGCTGAGCAGCAATGTCTAGATAGGCTGGACATGTCAGGAGAGAGCAGGAAAGCTGAGCAGCAATATCTAGATTGGCTGGACATGTCAGGAGAGAGCAGGAAAGCTGAGCAGCAATATCTAGGCTGGACATGTCAGGAGAGAGCAGGAAAGCTGAGCAGCAATATCTAGATAGGCTGGACATGTCAGGAGAGAGCAGGAAAGCTGAGCAGCAATGTCTAGATAGGCTGGACAAGTCAGGAGAGAGCAGGAAAGCTGAGCAGCAATATCTAGATAGGCTGGACATGTCAGGAGAGAGCAGGAAAGCTGAGCAGCAATGTCTAGATAGGATGGATATGTCAGGAGAGAGCAGGAAAGCTGAGCAGCAATATCTAGATAGGCTGGACATGTCAGGAGAGAGCAGGAAAGCTGAGCAGCAATATCTAGATAGGCTGGACATGTCAGGAGAGAGCAGGAAAGCTGAGCAGCAATGTCTAGATAGGATGGACATGTCAGGAGAGAGCAGGAAAGCTGAGCAGCAATATCTAGATAGGCTGGACATGTCAGGAGAGAGCAGGAAAGCTGAGCAGCAATGTCTAGATAGGCTGGACATGTCAGGAGAGAGCAGGAAAGCTGAGCAGCAATATCTAGATAGGCTGGACATGTCAGGAGAGAGCAGGAAAGCTGAGCAGCAATATCTAGAAAGGCTGGACATGTCAGGAGAGAGCAGGAAAGCTGAGCAGCAATATTTAGATAGGCTGGACATGTCAGGAGAGAGCAGGAAAGCTGAGCAGCAATGTCTAGATAGGCTGGACATGTCAGGAGAGAGCAGGAAAGCTGAGCAGCAATATCTAGATAGGCTGGACATGTCAGGAGAGAGCAGGAAAGCTGAGCAGCAATATCTAGAAAGGCTGGACATGTCAGGAGAGAGCAGGAAAGCTGAGCAGCAATATTTAGATAGGCTGGACATGTCAGGAGAGAGCAGGAAAGCTGAGCAGCAATGTCTAGATAGGCTGGACATGTCAGGAGAGAGCAGGAAAGCTGAGCAGCAATATCTAGATAGGCTGGACATGTCAGGAGAGAGCAGGAAAGCTGAGCAGCAATATCTAGATAGGCTGGACATGTCAGGAGAGAGCAGGAAAGCTGAGCAGCAATATCTAGATAGGCTGGACATGTCAGGAGAGAGCAGGAAAGCTGAGCAGCAATGTCTAGATAGGCTGGACATGTCAGGAGAGAGCAGGAAAGCTGAGCAGCAATATCTAGATAGGCTGGACATGTCAGGAGAGAGCAGGAAAGCTGAGCAGCAATATCTAGATAGGCTGGACATGTCAGGAGAGAGCAGGAAAGCTGAGCAGCAATGTCTAGATAGGCTGGACATGTCAGGAGAGAGCAGGAAAGCTGAGCAGCAATGTCTAGGATAGATAGGATGACGAGGGAAGCAAAGGGAACTGGCAGGAGAGAGCTAGGTGGGTGTGGCTGGTATCGTCTAGGCAGTGCACTATTTCACTTGAGGTACATGTGGTGCCGGCCTGTGTACTATTCAAGGACGTGGAATTATCAAGCGATAAGTCTACACCAGATATACAGGTATGTCCCAGCATGTGTAGTATTCAAGGACACGACGGAATTATCAAGCGAGTAGTCTACACCAGATATACAGGTATGTCCCAGCATGTGTAGTATTCAAGGACGTGGTTATCAAGGGAGTAGTCTATACCAGATATACAGGTATGTCCCAGCATGTGTAGTATTCAAGGACGTGGAATTATCAAGGGAGTAGTATATACCAGATATACAGGTATGTCCCAGCATGTGTAGTATTCAAGGACGTGGAATTATCAAGGGAGTAGTCTACACCAGATATACAGGTATGTCCAGTACCTCTTCTGCTCCTGTTCAACATGAGGGCAGCGGCTATGGGGTCCTCGCCAGGCAGGAAGTGAGGAAGGCTCCGTGTCTTCACAGCCATGGCAGCTGCAAGCATGCTGTCGGTGTTAGCTCTGTCCCGTTTCAAGTGGACACTGTCTATGATTTCCGAGGGTATTAGAGGAGAGCAGGGCTGAGGGTAGCAGGAACTCGGGGTTACCTTAGTGCCGTCTAAGCTAAGGATAGCTGCAGGGGGGAGAGGGGGGGAGGGGAGAGGGGGAGAGGGGGAGAGGGGAGGGGGAGTGTATGTGATGAGGTGGTAGGGTGAAGAAAGAGAAATGGATGGAATGAAAGGAAAGATAGAAAATGGGAAGGATAGAAAATGGAAAGTTAGATAGAAAATGGAAAGATAAATAGAAAATGGAAAGATAAATAGAAATGGGAAAGATAGATAGAAAATGGGAAAGATAGAAAATGGGAAAGATAGAAAATGGAAAGATGATAGAAAATGGAAAGATAAATAGAAATTGGGAAAGATAGATAGAAATGGGAAAGATAGATAGAAATGGGAAAGATAGATAGAAAATGGGAAAGATAGAAAATGGGAAAGATAGAAAATGGAAAGATGATAGAAAATGGAAAGATAAATAGAAATTGGGAGTTAGATAGAAAATGGGGAAATTAAATAGAAAACGGAAAGTTAATAGAAAATGGAAAGATAGATAGAAAGCTTTTTAGAATCCAATTTGCCCAAACCCCAGATACCAACAGACTCCACCCACCCCCTCCCAGAAATTGTGATGTTACTAGACCTCTTATAACAAGCTCCATCTTTGCCAGTCATACTGTGTGGTACACTTGAGAGCCATGCCATCTGCTACTACTACTACTACTACTACTACTTAATGATGATAATAATAATAGCTACTACTACTACTACTACTTAATGATGATAATAATAATAGCTACTACTACTACTACTACTTAATGATAATTAATGATGAGCTACTACTACTACTATTTCTATTATTACAATGACAAAACAAATAATAACAACCACGACAGTTACAGTTACTTAAGTGATGAAGGTGATTTAGGTGGTCAATTATCAAATTTAATTGGAATTGTCATAACTTTAAAAAAATTTAAAATTAATTTAGGACCCAGAAGATGTCACCAGCAAGTAGACACTGTACCTGATCACCTTAAAAATCCTCAAAAAAAACCCTACTGCCTGTGAGCACTTCCTTTCCTTGAGTGGCCAAATGATCAGTCATGAGTGGCAAGTTGTTTTTCAAGATTACCACATAGAGGAAGTGAGTGGTCATATATTTACATATTTATGTATTGAAAAGCATGAATTAGCAAGAATTATGAATTAGTGGCAAAAGTCGATGCATGACCTTTCACTAGTACAAATAAATAAAAAACGAACTCCGCACTCATGACATGGTCTGTGGTTCATTACGCCCACCACCTGTGAGTGGGGGGAAGTGCTTACAGGCACTTGGGGGGGGGGGGGGGGGGGGGGGGGGGGGGGGTGTGTGTGATCAAGGTACAGTTTTTAAGGGAGCCTGCTTGTCACCACTATACAGACTCACAAGCCTAAATAATAAAGCACTTCATTGGAAACTCTCGAAACAACAATTATTTTTTTAAAGATACGAAGATTACAAATTTCGGGTACTTTCCCCCCATGGTTTCCCCCTGCCCCCCTCCCCATAGTTTCCCTCTGCCCCCCGTCCCATAGTTTCCCCCTGCCCCCCTGCCCCTTACACGTTTCCCAGGTAATTGATATAGGCAACAGTTACATACTGTGAAGGCAAAGAACAGAACCTGAACTACAACACCACTCACCCTCCAGCGATTCTCTCCGTCTTCTCGAGGGCTCACTGCAGATAAAACAAACACCAACTCATGCTCATGATGATGAAACAAAGTCAGCAGAGAGGGAGAGAGGGTGTGTGTGTGTGGTCGGTGTGGAGAGCCAGGAGAGAGGGAGAGAGGGTGTGTGTGTGGTGTGTGTGGAGAGCCAGGAGAGAGGGAGAGAGAGGGTGTGTGTGTGTGGTGTGTGTGGGGAGCCAGGAGAGAGGAAGAGAGGGAGTGTGTGTGGTGGGTGTGGGGAGCCAGGAGAGAGGGTGTGTGTGTGTGGTGTGTGTGGGGAGCCAGGAGAGAGGGAGTGTGTGTGTGGTGGGTGTGGGGAGCCAGGAGAGAGGGTGTGTGTGTGTGGTGTGTGTGGGGAGCCAGGAGAGAGGGAGTGTGTGTGGTGGGTGTGGGGAGCCAGGAGAGAGGGAGAGAGAGGGTGTGTGTGTGTGGTGTGTGTGGGGAGCCAGGAGAGAGGGAGAGAGGGAGTGTGTGTGTGGTGGGTGTGGGGAGCCAGGAGAGAGGGTGTGTGTGTGTGGTGTGTGTGGGGAGCCAGGAGAGAGGGAGTGTGTGTGGTGGGTGTGGGGAGCCAGGAGAGAGGGAGAGAGAGGGTGTGTGTGTGTGGTGTGTGTGGAGAGCCATGAGAGAGGGAGAGAGGGAGTGTGTGTGGTGTGTGTGGGGAGCCAGGAGAGAGGGTGTGTGTGTGGTGTGTGTGGGGAGCCAGGAGAGAGGGAGAGAGAGGGTGTGTGTGTGGGGGGGGAGCCAGGAGAGAGGGAGAGAGGGAGTGTGTGTGGTGTGTTTGGGGAGCCAGGAGAGTGGGTGTGTGTGTGTAGTGTGTGTGGGGAGCCAGGAGAGAGGGAGTGTGTGTGGTGGGTGTGGGGAGCCAGGAGAGAGGGAGAGAGGGAGTGTGTGTGGTGTGTGTGGGGAGCCAGGAGAGAGGGAGAGAGGGAGTGTGTGTGGTGTGTGTGGGGAGCCAGGAGAGAGGGTGTGTGTGTGTGGTGTGTGTGGGGAGCCGGGAGAGAGGGAGTGTGTGTGGGGAGCCGGGAGAGAGGGAGTGTGTGTGGTGGGTGTGGGGAGCCAGGAGAGAGGGGGTGTGTGTGTGGTGGGTGTGGGGAGCCAGGAGAGAGGGAGAGAGAGGGTGTGTGTGTGTGGTGTGTGTGGGGAGCCAGGAGAGAGAGGGAGTGTGTGTGTGGTGGGTGTGGGGAGCCAGGAGAGAGGGTGTGTGTGTGTGGTGTGTGTGGGGAGCCAGGAGAGAGGGAGTGTGTGTGGTGGGTGTGGGGAGCCAGGAGAGAGGGAGAGAGAGGGTGTGTGTGTGTGGTGTGTGTGGGGAGCCAGGAGAGAGGGAGAGAGGGAGTGTGTGTGTGGTGGGTGTGGGGAGCCAGGAGAGAGGGTGTGTGTGTGTGGTGTGTGTGGGGAGCCAGGAGAGAGGGAGAGAGGGAGTGTGTGTGGTGGGTGTGGGGAGCCAGGAGAGAGGGAGAGAGAGGGTGTGTGTGTGTGGTGTGTGTGGAGAGCCATGAGAGAGGGAGAGAGGGAGTGTGTGTGGTGTGTGTGGGGAGCCAGGAGAGAGGGTGTGTGTGTGGTGTGTGTGGGGAGCCAGGAGAGAGGGAGAGAGGGAGTGTGTGTGGTGTGTGTGGGGAGCCAGGAGAGTGGGTGTGTGTGTGTGGTGTGTGTGGGGAGCCAGGAGAGAGGGAGTGTGTGTGGTGGGTGTGGGGAGCCTGGAGAGAGGGAGAGAGGGAGTCAGGAGAGAGGGAGTGTGTGTGGTGTGTGTGGGGAGCCAGGAGAGAGGGAGAGAGGGAGTGTGTGTGGTGTGTGTGGGGAGCCAGGAGAGAGGGTGTGTGTGTGTGGTGTGTGTGGGGAGCCGGGAGAGAGGGAGTGTGTGTGGGGAGCCGGGAGAGAGGGAGTGTGTGTGGTGGGTGTGGGGAGCCAGGAGAGAGGGGGGGTGTGTGTGGTGGGTGTGGGGAGCCAGGAGAGAGGGAGAGAGAGGGTGTGTGTGTGTGGTGTGTGTGGGGAGCTAGGAGAGAGAGGGAGTGTGTGTGGTGGGTGTGGGGAGCCAGGAGAGAGGGTGTGTGTGTGTGGTGGGTGTGGAGAGCCAGGAGAGAGGGAGAGAGAGGGTGTGTGTGTGTGGTGTGTGTGGGGAGCCAGGAGAGAGGGAGTGTGTGTGGTGGGTGTGGGGAGCCAGGAGAGAGGGTGTGTGTGCGTGGTGAGCCGGGAGAGAGGGTGTGTGTGTGTGGTAGGTGTGGAGAGCCAGGTGCTCTGGCTTGAAAGGGACCCTGTACAGAAGTAAGTGGCATGCCAGACATACTTATGTCAGCTACCCCCCCCCCCCCCCCCCCCCCAGTGTTCAATATATTATGCTAGTGGAGAGAGGCACCTGGTATTGCCCGCACGGGACATTGAAATTATTCTGGGTGGTGTGTGAGCGAGTGAGTGTTGTGTGTGTGTGTGGTGTATGTGTGTGTATGTGTGTGCATGTGTGTGTGCATGTGGGAGTGTGTGCGTGTGTGTGCATGTGTGTGTGCATGTGGGAGTGTGTGCGTGTGTGTGGTGGAGTGTGTACATGTGTGCAGGTATGTGTGATGTGTGTGGGTGGTGTGTGTGTGTATGTGTGTGTGAAGAAGCAAGCAAGAATAACAGATGTCTTCTTTATCCCTTGCAGACTCCATGAGATAAGCAACTGTTTGATTGCCTAGCAACAACAGAAGTAAACACAGCACTGGAGTAGAAGGATGACTTCAGCTCTTACACAGCCATTGCTGCTGTGTCTGCCAATGTCCCACGCAGAGGCTTCAGTCTTCCTCAGGGCAAAGACTGGAGCATTCCGTTCAAACTTGTCACAAAAAATATTTAGCTGATTATAAGAGAAATCTTCAGTTCACCACTGGAATGTCTTATCCCTCCTCCTTCAGATATGCTAGCATTTAGGCCAAATATCATAGTAGCTTGCAACTAGCTAACTAGTGCCTTACTTGATTAAGCTCTTATGCTCCAGCACGGCAGGCTATGGAGTGTGTGTCCACAGCTCTTCCATCACACCACTTTCTGCCTTCAGCTACAGCTAGTTCTTTTCTGTTTCGTTAAAGCCGACAACAAGAGTGACCTCTGTGAACCTCTACAGCAGTTGCAGTGTTTTCCTGTCAGAGAAGGGCGAGATGAAGATGCAGCCTCACTAGCAACCAGTGGATAGTTGTCAAGTCCAATGTCTGTAGCCTAAAACCATCCTTGGGATTATGGGTTCCATGGAAACCATTGGGCAGGTCGGCCCTGAGGTTTGGTTGTGCAAGAGATACCTACCTACCTCTTATAGAATACCAGCAGGGCTGGCCACACCCATAGAACGAGCATTTCCTTTTTGTTGATCAAAACTGATGTGCTTATTAACACTTAGAATAGCAGCCATTGCAAGTAACTAAGGTGTGTATCTAATAGAGTAGAGATGGAGAAAACCTCGCAGGCAACTTCTTGCATCATGTGAGCTCTTACGTAGCTGGTGTAGTTCGTTAGTAACGGCGCATGTTGCGTAATTTGTGCGGTATCGTCGGGAATGCGAAAAGTGCACGTGCAAGATATATCCACAAACAAAATGGCTGACAATGGCGATGGTGGCTTCCAGGAGCTTGGAGTCAATTTTTAAAAAAACCCAAAACCAACTCCTGGTCAGCTGACAATGGCGATGGTGGCTTCCAGGAGCTTGGAGTCAATAAAAAAAAAAACCAAAACCAACTCCAGGTCATGCTGTTTAGGTGTGCAGTCGAATGTATAGAGGCCAAACAGACACACACTAACAGTCACACAAGCTAATATATATATATATAGTAATAATACTAGCAGTGTTGCCATAGTGTTGGATTTTATCCAAACTGTTTGGATTTTTGACCCTTAAATTTTCTGTTTGGATTTTATCAATAAATGTTAGGATTTTTCATCATTAGAAAATTGTTTGACATTTCATGCATATCAGACCATGTGCAGCCTATTTCAAAGCCACTCTCCAGGAATTTCTACATTAAATTCACTTTTAACAGTGCAGTTCAATGTTCCTCAAAAATGCTATGAATTTAAACCGAACACTGAGCTATTAAAGACATGTGTAAATGCTATGAACACACTTTAGTATGTTATTTCTCATGAAATTGTTGTTTGGATTTTGTTTGGTTTTTTTGTTGCCAATTTTTTTGGTATAACACAGGCGAGTAATTTGGAAATTACCCCCAAAAAATTATGGCAACACTGTAATAGAAAAGCATTGGGATGGCTAGTCCTACTATAGTTTAGTAGGACTAGCCATCCCAATACTTCTCTATTATTACTATTCAATAGCTCTGCTTTAACACAGCATTGAGCACTATTTGTAGCCTTCACCAGCAAACTACCTTCTAAGTATATATATATATATATATATATATATGAGATACATGTTATGTACTAACATACACCCACCAGCATAATTTTGCATGCATAATATAGCAAGGACAGGGTTATCCAACCCATCAAAACCAATTTACACAAGTGTGGATATAGAGAACAGGTAGGGCTAATTGCATAGTTACACTGGGAGGAAACTAAAAAAGGGGTCACTAATTGGGTTCAAATAACTAAAGCCTCAGCAGGGGAAATGGATGCTCTTCAGCATCGCATTCTATTTCATTAGTTTCCGAATTTCCTGCCCGCTCCAGACAAGTCCGCCTGGTTCTTCCTGCCCTAAGGTTTGTTGGTGCTACTCAGGGGCACTGTTCTGCCCATTGGCATGCTCGCCCCACTCATCCATTTTGCTTCAGTCTCTGTTGTTGCTGATGTCACTCGAGGATTTCCTGTTCCCTCCTTGCAGTCAACACACTGCCTTCAGAGCCTTCATCTCTCAGCAATTAGCACTGTCCAGGAATACACTGCCTTCAGGGCCTTCATCTCTCAGCAATTAGCACTGTCCAGGAATACACTGCCTTCAGGGCCTTCATCTCTCAGCAATTAGCACTGTCCAGGAATACTCTTGCCTTCAGGGCCTTCCAATTAGCACTGTCCAGGAATACACTGCCTTCGGGGCCTTCATCTCTCAGCAATTAGCACTGTCCAGGAATACACTGCCTTTGGGGCCTTTAGGGCCTTCATCTCTCAGCAATTAGCACTGTCCAGGAGTACTCTGCCTTCATAGCCTTCATCTCTCTCAGCAATTAGCACTGTCCAGGAATACACTCCCTTCAGAGCCTTCATCTCTCAGCAATTAGCACTGTCCACGAATACACTGCCTTCAGGGCCTTCATCTCTCAGCAATTAGCACTGTCCAGGAATACACTGCCTTCAGGGCCTTCATCTCTCAGCAATTAGCACTGTCCAGGAATACTCTGCTTTCAGGGCCTTCATCTCTCAGCAATTAGCACTGTCCAGGAATACACTGCCTTCAGGGCCTTCATCTCTCAGCAATTAGCACTGTCCACGAATACACTGCCTTCAGGGCCTTCATCTCTCAGCAATTAGCACTGTCCACGAATACAGTACCTTCAGGGCCTTCATCTCTCAGCAATTAGCACTGTCCAGGAATACAGTACCTTCAGAGCCTTCATCTCTCAGCAATTAGCACTGTCCACGAATACACTGCCTTCAGGGCCTTCATCTCTCAGCTGTCCAGGAATACACTGCCTTCAGGGCCTTCATCTCTCAGCAATTAGCACTGTCCACGAATACAGTACCTTCAGGGCCTTCATCTCTCAGCAATTAGCACTGTCCAGGAATACACTACCTTCAGGGCCTTCATCTCTCAGCAATTAGCACTGTCCACGAATACAGTACCTTCAGGGAGTTCATCTTTCAGCAATTAGCACTGTCCAGGAATACACTGCCTTCATCTCTCAGCAATTAGTACTGTCCAGGAATACACTGTCTTCGGGGCCTTCATCTCTCAGCAATTAGCACTGTCCAGGAATACACTGCCTTCAGGGCCTTCATCTCTCAGCAATTAGCACTGTCCTGGAATACACTGCCTTCAGGGCCTTCATCTCTCAACAATTAGCACTGCCCAGGAATACACTGCCTTCAGAGCCTTCATCTCTCAGCAATTAGCACTGTCCAGGAGTACTCTGCCTTCAGGGCCTTCATCTCTCAGCAATTAGCACTGTCCAGGAATACACTGCCTTCAGGGCCTTCATCTCTCAGCAATTAGCACTGTCCAGGAGTACTCTGCCTTCAGGGCCTTCATCTCTCAGCAATTAGCACTGTCCAGGAATACACTGCCTTCAAGGGCCTTCATCTCTCAGCAATTAGCACTGTCCAGGAATACACTGCCTTCAAGGGCCTTCATCACTCAGCAATTAGCACTGTCCAGGAGTACTCTGCCTTCAGGGCCTTCATCTCTCAGCAATTAGCACTGTCCATGAATACACTGCCTTCAGGGCCTTCATCTCTCAGCAATTAGCACTGTCCACGAATACACTGCCTTCATCTCTCAGCAATTAGCACTGTCCAGGAATACACTGCCTTTGGGGCCTTCATCTCTCAGCAATTAGCACTGTCCAGGAGTTTCCTGTCTCTATATTTCACTGGTCTAGACTTCCTCCTCAATCCGTCTTTCACATTCTCTCGGTAGTTAGACCATTGTAGGGACTGCATGTTTTGGCATCTGCCAGCATGATTTTCATGCAGAACAACCAACCATTTATGAGCCATGTTTGGAGGTATACCACTTCAGATGTGTTGG
>JAQNBH010000004.1:13525404-13545404 GCA_028752905.1 Cladorhizidae sp. MBARI D1340-BT2 | reverse complement strand
CTTGCATAGGTAATTAAATAACCCCTTACTCGCAGCCATAATTATATCATCCTCTTACTTGCATATATATTCAAATAACCTTTACTTGCAGCAGTAATTAAATAACCCCTTACTTGCAGCCATAATTATATAATCCTCTTACTTGCATATATATTCAAATAACCTTTACTTGCAGCAGTAATTAAATAACCCCTTACTTGCAGCCATAATTATATAATTCTCTTACTTGCATATATATTCAAATAACCTTTACTTGCAGCAGTAATTAAATAACCCCTTACTTGCAGCCATAATTATATAATCCTCTCACATGCATATATACTCAAATAACCCCTTACTTTCAGCAGTAATTAAATAACCCCTTCACTTCCAGCTCAATCTTACACGGGCCACAAAGAAAGCAAACTTGCCTGTAGAAAGATGCAAAGTCAGCACTGCTCTTCCAAACCTCCTTGCTGATCTTCAAGGACTCCATTTCCAAAGTAAGAACGATGTCTTGAAACTAGGAGAGGGAGGAGGAAGATGATTGATCTATCTTTAGTTGGTTAATGTCCTGAAGCACATGCTAAAGGGGCTGGACACCACTCCCCCTCACATACATGGAACTAATCAAAGAATAGAGGGAGGGAGGGCTGGAAGGAGGGGGGGCATTTCACATGGGGGGCAGGTCTCTGCTTACACAACACATCAAAGAGGAAATGAAACCCAGTTGGGTAGAAGAAGGGGGAGGGGCATTCTAATAACACATCCCTTTCCAGCCATCTGAAATAAAATGGCGGCCTCGAGGACCACTAATAAAAAACAAACAGCAGACAGGTGGACGCTCCCATCATGAAATGGGCCGAAACCAGCATAGATAATTCCAATTGATGCACACCAGTATTCTGTTCACATTTATACTTCGTTTGCGATAGAACAAGCAGGCTAGAGCTTCGTACATGGGTTTCCTTGGCAACCAGGTCTCAAACTTGTGTAACTGCGGAGCTCTCTAGGTGAGGATATGCTGGCTGTGTTGCTCTCCAGCTACTGCCTCTGCTTAGTTAGAGCTAGCTCTAGGTGAGGATGTGCTGGCTGTGTTGCTCTCCAGCTGCTGCCTCTGCTTAGTTAGAGCTAGCTCTAGGTGGGGATGTGCTGGCTGTGTTGCTCTCCAGCTGTTGCCTCTGCTTAGTTAGAGCTAGCTCTAGGTGAGGATGTGCTGGCTGTGTTGCTCTCCAGCTACTGCCTCTGCTTAGTTAGAGCTAGCTCTAGGTGAGGATGTGCTGGCTGTGTTGCTCTCCAGCTGTTGCCTCTGCTTAGTTAGAGCTAGCTCTAGGTGGGGATGTGCTGGCTGTGTTGCTCTCCAGCTGTTGCCTCTGCTTAGTTAGAGCTAGCTCTAGGTGGGGATGTGCTGGCTGTGTTGCTCTCCAGCTGTTGCCTCTGCTTAGTTAGAGCTAGCTCTAGGTGAGGATGTGCTGGCTGTGTTGCTCTCCAGCTACTGCCTCTGCTTAGTTAGAGCTAGCTCTAGGTGAGGATGTGCTGGCTGTGTTGCTCTCCAGCTGTTGCCTCTGCTTAGTTAGAGCTAGCTCTAGGTGAGGATGTGCTGGCTGTGTTACTCTCCAGCTGTTGCCTCTGCTTAGTTAGAGCTAGCTCTAGGTGAGGATGTGCTGGCTGTGTTGCTCTCCAGCTGTTGCCTCTGCTTTAGCTATTGTTGCTCGTGATGCTTGGACGCTCTAACAACTTCCAACTCCTCGACTACAGCTCAATCCAAGGTCTGTATCAAGACTTTCTCATCTTCTTGAAGCACCTTGCATAATCATGTTGATCTCTGGCAAGAGCACAGTGGGAGGGACTTGCTACATGGAGGATGCTCGTTAGTACTTTACGATATGTGCAAAGTTGATTGTATGTATTTAAGTGCTGCACAGAGAGGGTTAATCTTATTCCTTTAAGTGCTGTATAGAAATGTTAAAGTCATCCGCACAGAAAGGGTTAAATTATTTGGTGCAAAGAATTAAAGTAGTGCACAGAAAGGGTGCAAACAAGGGTTAATCCTGTGTGTTCAAGTGCCATATATAAAGGGTTAAACTTAAGAATTACTTATATGCTTCACAGGAAGGGCAATTAAGTGGTGCACATAAAGAGTTAATCTTATCGCAAAGAAGGGTTAATCTTATCTTATGTAAAAATAAAGAATTAAACTTGTGAATTTATATGCTTCACCCGAGGGGTAATCATGAGCGTATGCTATTAAGTGGTGCCACATTAAGTGCTTCCCACAAAGAGTAGGACACACTGGCATTCATCACCCACTTCCTGCCTGACACACACAGTGCAAAGTGCAGACAGAATCTAGCTTTATGCTTATCAACAAGGTTGAAAAATGAAACAGGATGTCCTGCCTGGCATGATATAATTTCCATGGAGATGGTGATATGGGCTGTGGTGAGGGACTCTTAGGGCTGCCCGACCATACCAGTCTGCTGAGCTTTGAACCACCACTTAGGAAATACTAGCATTAACAAACCATTAACAAACGCAAGCCATTGATTAGTGGGTGAAGATGAGGTGGAGAGCTATTAAATAATATCTCAATGAACTCTCAGCGGACGTAATAGCATTAAAATCACCTTCTCAATAAATTTTTATTCACTCGACGTTTCGACTAGATGCTCTAGCCATAGCTAGCTAGGTATATAACAGGCTCACGCGAGCCTTAGCGTCTCATTATTTCTGATGAAGACTAGAGCATCTAGTCGAAACGTCGAGTGAATAAAATTTGAAGTTGATTATTGAGAAGGTGATTTTAATATAACAAATAAATGAATCAATAAATGTCTTTTGTTTGAAATAAAATCCTAGTACAGAAGAACCTCAATTATCAGTTTCTGGACCTCAGTTTTCCAGAAACTCTGATATCCGCAAGCTAATTGTATGTGCATGCACTGGTGAAGGACGGCCTAGCAATAATAAGTACTGCTGGAGTTAACTAATCGTACGTGCATGCACTGGTAAAGACCTGCCTAGCAATAATAAGTATTGCTGGATTTCAACTGATGAGATTAGCAACTAACATTGTAGAGGCCTCCTCTGATAGGAGTAATTACCTAGGTTTCAGGTAATGTGGCCAATGAGGTAATTAAATTCATGGACTAGCTATGAATAATGAACTATATTCAGTTACCCACAAGGTAGTTAGTCCCTATCCTGCCGGATAACTGAGGTGCCACTGATTGTATTGTATTGCTCTAGCTATTGTCCTGGCCCTAGCATAGCTGAAGGCCTAATACAGTACTAGTCTAGACATTAGTGATGACATCATGATGATGTAATGCTTGGATTGCTACAAGGCAAGTAGCTAAGAACTAAATATTCCCTACAGATTCTGAACTGGTGCAAGGTTGAGGTGAGAGTCCGTCAGATATTCGCCAGGTTCACCGACACTGGCACTTCCAGTTTTAACAAACCTGTTATATAAGGTGGTGCCACGCCTCCATGGCTGGAGCATGCTGATGGATTAAGTGGCTATGCCAGAATGAAACTCCATCATCCTTTCCTGTGAGCTATTCACCTTTCAGCCCATTCTCACCAGCCTGTTCAACCAGTTTCCCTTCTCACTGACAGTGCAGCCAATTCTCTCTCCTCTACTGACTATGCAGCCAGTTCTCTCCTCTACTGACTATGCAGCCAGTTCTCTCCTCTACTGACTATGCAGCCAGTTCTCTCTCCTTTACTAACAATGCAGTCAGTTCTCTCTCCTCTACTAACTAAGCAGCCAGTTCTTTCTCCTCTACTGACTATGCAGCCAGTTCTCTCTCCTCTACTAACTAAGCAGCCAGTTCTTTCTCCTCTACTGACTATGCAGCCAGTTCTCTCTCCTCTACTAACTAAGCAGCCATCTCTCCTCTGCATTTAGCCACATTAATATCCAAATTTGACAATTGTTTCACTTTTATAGACTGGGAGCACAGGAGCCATATTTAGGTCAGGACAACAGAAGTACACACACCTATTTAAAGACAAACAACAACCTCTACCAGAACTGTAACACTGCAGACTTGACGACCCTTTACCATTTAAAATAATGTTGGTAAAGGGTCACCTAACTGGTTGTGCTCTGCATGGGTGTAGTCCTGTTTCCTTCCTTTTCTAACCGGTAAATCCAGTAAAGCTCTGAATTTTTTCTCATTTTCAAGTTGTTGTGTTGTTGTTTCAGCATGTTATTGCTGAGGGGTGGAGGACTACATCAAGTGTGAGCTTCAGCGCCTCCAGGGTTTTTAAACATCTATTTTTAAACACTTGTTTATTGTTGTCATCCACTACACATAGCAACACATGCCATGTCTTGTTGCTATTGTTGACTCTATGCAGGCTCAGCTACAGCCTCCTTCAAGGACTTAGTAACAGTTGCACAGGAGAACTCCACCACTCAACAGCAGGTGTTTTGGAAGAGACTCAGCTACAGCCCCTTCAAGGACTTAGTAACAGTTGCACAGGAGAACTCCACCATTCAACAGCAGATGTTTTGGTAGAGGCTCAGCTACAGCCTCCTTCAAGGACTTAGTAACAGTTGCACAGGAGAACTCCACCACTCAACAGCAGATGTTTTGGTAGAGGCTCAGCTACAGCAGCCCTAGGAACGAGAACTCCACAAGCAGACCAGTCCTGGATGTGCATTAGATAGAACATTTGGAATGTCTGGTACTCAAAAGAAGGAAAAAGGTTAGAGGGCCACACCATTAAAGATATTGCAACATTTTTGTTGTGCTTGTGGTTTACTAGCTTAGCAACTCGGGGTCTTGATATCGACTGAAACCACTGCCATTTAGACACAGGCAAGAAGCTGCCCCTGTGAGCTTCATCTGAGACCTGAGCATTTCCACCCTCCATTTTGAAATTGGCCTCTGACCAACTATAGCCATTCTCCCTCATACGCTACCTGATGGTACAATGTGCACTACAAGTGAGTTCTCTTGCCGACGACGAGTTTTCACTTCCCGTTTGGAGACAGCCAATGAAAACACCTCTTGCTAGTTCCTCCTGTTGAGCTTCACTCTTGAATAGCCGTAGCTATTTGAGAATTGGCTAGTTACCAGTTAACACCTTACACTAGTGTCACTAATCTAATTGAGGTGAAAATAGGGTAGGAACTTAGCAACCAACCCATCGACTCTCAATATGGAAAGCTAATTGCTCTGGTGACAATGAATGATGTTTGAGGAGGACACAGAGCTTTGAAGCTTTATGAAAGTTGATAGGCTTTCAGCACTGCTTTTAGCCTCACCTTCATAGCTTATTTGTAGTGGCCATGTAAGAAGATAAAGAGTTAGTTTGTCACTTAGAGAAAAATCTCCTGAGTGTCTGGTCACTACTTCCAGGATTTGGAAGTACACTGCAAGGACTTGGTAGGCCTTGGCCCATCATGAATGACTTGGTAGGCCTTGGCCCATCACTAACCTCTTGGTAGGCCTTGGCCCATCATGAATGACTTGGTAGGCCTTGGCCCATCACTAACCTCTTGGTAGGCCTTGGCCCATCATGAATGACTTGGTAGGCCTTGGCCCATCATGAATGACTTGGTAGGACTTGGCCCATCACTAACCTCTTGGTAGGCCTTGGCCCATCATGAATGACTTGGTAAGGCCTTGGCCCATCACTAACCTCTTGGTAGGCCTTGGCCCATTATGAATGACTTGGTAGGACTTGGCCCATCACTAACCTCTTGGTAGGCCTTGGCCCATCATGAATGACTTGGTAGGCCTTGGCCCATCATGAATGACTTGGTAGGCCTTGGCCCATCACTAACCTCTTGGTAGGCCTTGGCCCATCATGAATGACTTGGTAGGCCTTGGCCCATCACTAACCTCTTGGTAGGCCTTGGCCCATCATGAATGACTTGGTAGGCCTTGGCCCATCATGAATGACTTGGTAGGACTTGGCCCATCACTAACCTCTTGGTAGGCCTTGGCCCATCATGAATGACTTGGTAAGGCCTTGGCCCATCACTAACCTCTTGGTAGGCCTTGGCCCAATATGAATGACTTGGTAGGACTTGGCCCATCACTAACCTCTTGGTAGGCCTTGGCCCATCATGAATGACTTGGTAGGCCTTGGCCCATCACTAACCTCTTGGTAGGCCTTGGCCCATCATGAATGACTTGGTAGGCCTTGGCCCATCACTAACCTCTTGGTAGGCCTTGGCCCATCATGAATGACTTGGTAGGCCTTGGCCCATCACTAACCTCTTGGTAGGCCTTGGCCCATCATGAATGACTTGGTAGGCCTTGGCCCATCATGAATGACTTGGTAGGACTTGGCCCATCACTAACCTCTTGGTAGGCCTTGGCCCATCATGAATGACTTGGTAAGGCCTTGGCCCATCACTAACCTCTTGGTAGGCCTTGGCCCATTATGAATGACTTGGTAGGACTTGGCCCATCACTAACCTCTTGGTAGGCCTTGGCCCATCATGAATGACTTGGTAGGCCTTGGCCCATCATGAATGACTTGGTAGGCCTTGGCCCATCACTAACCTCTTGGTAGGCCTTGGCCCATCATGAATGACTTGGTAGGCCTTGGCCCATCACTAACCTCTTGGTAGGCCTTGGCCCATCACTAACCTCTTGGTAGGCCTTGGCCCATCATGTATGACTTGGTAGGCCTTGGCCCATCATGTATGACTTGGTAGGCCTTGGCCCATCATGAATGACTTGGTAGGCCTTGGCCCATCATGAATGACTTGGTAGGCCTTAGCCCATCACTAACCTCTTGGTAGGCCTTGGCCCATCATGAATGACTTGGTAGGCCTTGGCCCATCACTAACCTCTTGGTAGGCCTTGGCCCATCATGAATGACTTGGTAGGCCTTGGCCCATCATGAATGACTTGGTAGGCCTTGGCCCATCACTAACCTCTTGGTAGGCCTTGGCCCATCATGAATGACTTGGTAGGCCTTGGCCCATCACTAACCTCTTGGTAGGCCTTGGCCCATCATGAATGACTTGGTAGGCCTTGGCCCATCACTAACCTCTTGGTAGGCCTTGGCCCATCATGAATGACTTGGTAGGCCTTGGCCCATCATGAATGACTTGGTAGGCCTTGGCCCATCACTAACCTCTTGGTAGGCCTTGGCCCATCATGAATGACTTGGTAGGCCTTGGCCCATCACTAACCTCTTGGTAGGCCTTGGCCCATCATGAATGACCTGGCCCCAAACAGAGAACTTAAAGACCTTCCTCCCCATACAATACACGTAAGTGATTTTAATGTGAAAAGATCTCTCTCTGAGACATTAAATATTGGGGGACTTGGCAGCAGTAGCAGTATATAAATAAATAATAACTTCCTCACAACCAAGTCTCAGTTGACATAATTATACAGTAGAGGAAGACACTTCATATTTGGGGGAAGGGGGGGCAGCCAGTCTTCTATCAGTGCTCCATGTAAGACCAGGTTAGATATGTTTAAAAGACCAAGTTAAATATTAGGTGTGGAAGGGGGGGGGGGGAGGGACGGTTTCCCCACCACCTCCCATTCCTAATCAAATGCATGAGCCAAAACGCTACACAAGTACAAAAATAAAATAAATAAGTTTTCCATATCCAACAGAATGACTGTCACTTTGCAAGACAGGACTACGCCCCTGGTTAGAGGGTGTGGTCACAGAGGCACCTTCTGCAGGCTCAACAGAATGACTGTTACTTAAGACAGGACTACGCCCCTGGTTAGAGGGTGTGGTCACAGAGGCACCTTCTGCAGGCTACAACAGAATGACTGTTACTTAAGACAGGACTACGCCCCCGGCTAGAGGGTGTCGTCACAGAGACACCTTCTGCAGGCTACAACAGAATGACTGTCGCTTTGCAAGACAGGTCTACGCCCCTGGCTAGAGGGTGTGGTCACAGAGACACCTTCTGCAGGCTACAATTGTTTATAGGACCAGTTGTAGGAATTTTCCAGATGAAGAATTTGGCTGGTGGGCAAGTCTGGTGGCCAGGCATGGCTGCCGGGACAGAGGATTCTATGCTACCTCCGCAGTTTCTGCCAAACTGTCGCGCCTTCCACCTCAATCGCACCCTTGCACTTTTGAGAAGTGCCAAGACAACCGAGGTGGAGAATGCACTTCAGACCTTGCCGGCCCATTCAAGAGTAACATTGCGCGCTGTTGGTAGGTGCCGATTCCTGCTACATATGGCTGGATGTTGACACATGCCGTAAACTCACAGCTTTCCCAAAAGCATTGCCACAATTGGTGGTTCATTCGCAAGGGAGGAGTTTCAAAGGTTTTGCCAGATCAGCAGAACTCAACGTCTCGTCTATTTATTTCCACCAATGAGCTGGCAGAGAGCCCAGTACAATCCTTCTAGCAAGATCCGCAGAGGATGGAAGGTTGGTCATTGCGATTGGTCCATTATTTCCCACGTGGATGGATTACCACCACATCTCAACGGAATTATCACAAACTGGGGTCACCTCATGCCAATTTTTTTAAACTCCCTGATCGGGTTCAGAGAGTTCAGCATCGTCAGGAGGAACGAGTGGTCGGCTGTGCCACCTGACCAGAGTGACAATCCCCAGCTGTAGTTGCGGCACTACACCTGAGGTGTTTGACGTCTAGGTGTGAAATGGTGGCAGGAAGAAATGACAGTTGCTCTTGCGATGGGGAGACTTGGGGACAACATCCGCCGGAAGACCTCATGAGATGGAGAAAACACAGAAGAGGGTGGGGACTTGTAGAGGCTTGGGAGGCGTTGCCGTGGCTTTCGGTCACCAGTACCACCGAAGGCGTGACCCTGTCTCGTCATCTGAAGGGGGCGGAGTTGGATTCCAGATGCACGTCCAATGTTAGCCATGACGCTTGCTTGTGTTAGCGACTGCAGCTTTAGTTTAGAGGACCCTCCAAGCAAAGATACTGGAAGTTCCCCATTGCCAGGAGCGGGTTCAACATCATTGTCGACAGTCCCTTCCTATCCCGGCAGGTCTGCAAGTCATCGCCAGTCTTTCAGATTACTATCAAAGTTCAACGTACCTCTCAGTATATCCATCTTGTCCAGTGTACACTAGCTGTTGTCCTTAAGAAGAGAGGAGTGTTGGGGGGAGGGGGGGCTTTACTAAGGCAGAACTGACTACTTCATTTAATGCACATCACAATAGAAGTGGGTGGATGCACTGATGGTCTAAAAATGGCCTACAAATCTCAACTGCAATTATGGCTGCTGTCTTCTAGGCTACGGCTGCTGTTTCTGGAAGTCCTTCTGCTGAGGAGAGCTGCACAGACACATGTGTGTACTCTTGGACTACTCTGAACCCACTGCACTCTCGACAAAGGAGGCATTTCATTTCTGGTTGGATTCTTCAGTGCAAGTTCAGAAAAATGGTGCTGGGTAGCTTTTGTTTGCTTACCTCAATGGAGCTGACCTCCATTACCTGATGCAGCTTACTGCATCCATTACCTGAATGCAGCTTACTGCATCCATTACCTGATGCAGCTTACTGCATCCATTACCTGATGTAGCTTACTGCATCCATTACCTGATGCAGCTTACTGCATCCATTACCTGAATGTAGCTTACTGCATCCATTACCTGATGCAGCTTACTGCATCCATTACCTGATGTAGCTTACTGCATCCATTACCTGAATGTAGCTTACTGCATCCATTACCTGATGTAGCTTACTGCATCCATTACCTGATGTAGCTTACTGCATCCATTACCTGATGCAGCTTACTGCATCCATTACCTGATGTAGCTTACTGCATCCATTACCTGATGTAGCTTACTGCATCCATTACCTGAATGTAGCTTACTGCATCCATTACCTGATGTAGCTTACTGCATCCATTACCTGATGCAGCTTACTGCATCCATTACCTGATGCAGCTTACTGCATCCATTACCTGAATGTAGCTTACTGCATCCATTACCTGATGTAGCTTACTGCATCCATTACCTGATGCAGCTTACTGCATCCATTACCTGATGTAGCTTACTGCATCCATTACCTGATGCAGCTTACTGCATCCATTACCTGAATGTAGCTTACTGCATCCATTACCTGATGTAGCTTACTGCATCCATTACCTGATGTAGCTTACTGCATCCATTACCTGATGTAGCTTACTGCATCCATTACCTGATGTAGCTTACTGTCCATTACCTGATGTAGCTTACCTGATGTAGCTTACTGCATCCATTACCTGAATGTAGCTTACTGCATCCATTACCTGAATGTAGCTTACTGCATCCATTACCTGAATTCAGCTTTTTCCCCCCTTCTTTTTTCCCCCTTCTTTTTTTCCTTCCCCCCCATGGAAAATGAGATAGGTATATAGATACATAGATAGATAATTTATTCAAGGGTAAGATGAAAGTATCTTTAGTTAGTTGAATTTGGCCTCGGCTGTTACTAGATCAACCTGAGGGGAGATATACTTTTGGGTGCGACCACTTGCTGATCGTGCACCTTGGATGCACTGTATTGATGCTCGGAGAAGAGTGAAGGAGAGTTTGCACCTCATCCATGCAAGAGTGTTGGAGTAGGACTGATCATTTTTCTCTGACAGCATTGAGGCTAGTCGTTTGAGTGATGTGGATGCAGCTTTACCTAGGCCACCTGTTAGAGCCATGACCAGTGGGGTGAATGATCCATGTTCAACTTCTCTCACTTGCTGTTCGTAAGACCTGATCTTTTCCCTCTCATGCTTTCTGTATGTGGAGGCTAAACTTTGTAGGCGGTTGGAGGGGGCATGTGGATTAAATACTCTGACATCAAAATATGTTCGTTCATAACGACCACCCCATTACCTGAATGCAGCCCACTGTGTAATTATAACAACACTGCTGACTAATATCATCTATTTGAAAGTCACCATCTTTGCACTGATGCTACAGGCATGCATGTGCTTCGAAGCCACCAGGTGCTTGACCCGGAGAGCTGGCGTCAACTCACCGCTGAAACTAGAGGGGTGGTGCTAGCCTGCTTGTTGCTATGTGCAGCTCATAACAAGGCAGTGGCACATACAATTATGATGACAGTACACAAGAACTGAAGCCAAGTCTGTCAGCTGGGGCCTAGACCACTAGGGGCTCTGCCATCTGTATCCCAGAGTTGCTAACATACTATGTAATAGGCTGTTCCTTTCAGCACTGCAGGCCTTTACACCCCTGGAAGTGACTGCTCAAGAATAAGCTTCCATTATCTTAAAATCACCTTCTCAATAATCAACTTCAAATTGTATTCACTTGACGTTTAATGAAGAATGATGAAGGCTAGAGCATCTAGTTGAAACGTCAAGTGAATACAATTTGAAGTTGATTATTGAGAAGGTGGATTTTAATGTTATTATGTCAACTGAGAGTTCATCGTCATCTTGCACACACACATGACTACCTGTGTCACTAATCCGATTGAAGTGAATTTCTTGGGACCAGACACCCAGCCCACCACCTCTCAGTACGGAGCTCGGGTGGTGAGGTGTATGTCTGTGTGCAGTTAAACATGAAAGCTGAACGGGCTTGTTAAAGCTGGCAGGAGCTAGGCACACCTCGCGCCTCCCTCAACCACACCTAAATGTCTTGGCTTGTTCCTCTAATGGAAAGATCACGTAAAAAAATTGTCGAAATATTATCCCAACAGTTCCCAAATATGCACTTCTATTTCAAAAGAGCACCCTGCTTCCCTAATGCTGGGCGGTACTTTACCTGTTCTTCCGCTCCACGGGAAAGTCAGTTTGGCACACTTGTGACGGACTGGATGTGATCATGTGACGAGGGGTTACCGAGGTGTGAACAGGTGCGGGGAGAACATGATTTCAGAGTCACGCTCAACGGAAGAGATGTCGTGACGTTGGAACACTCAAGAAGAGGACAGTGGACGCGCTGGGCACTGCTATAGGTTCCCACGGCCAGCGTACAACGTCCGTACTCACTGTGTCTTGGAAAGCAGCTGCTTAAAATCAAGTGACCTTTAACCCGACCACAACGATTGTGAAATCAGCACATACATTCTTGGAGGAGATCATCACAAGACCTCCGGCTCCGCTTCACACCAGGACTTGCAGCGAACTTACTTGTAACTGCTGCTGGACCACCATGAGCTTCCATCTCCTCACTGAAGGAAAGCTGCACTCCACTCTCACCAGCATGCTCCATGCTGGGGCGTGAAATAATGAGCGTGGGTGACTGCACTGCAATTGGGTCTTGAGTATGCGGCATTATTGCATTGTGAATCTCATGAGAGCACTTCCTGTAGTATACAGACACTTCCTGTAGTACACTAGATGCCTGTGTGATGGCTCCTTCAAATTTAAATGCGAGAGACTGAAGCTAATGGTTTGGATGTAGAGCCACACCCACACACACACACACATCACACACATGTATTGCACACATATGTGAGCACACACACACACACACGCACACATCACACACACGTGCATTGCACACATGTGTGAGAGCACACACACACACACACGCACACATCACACACACGTGCATTGCACACATGTGTGAGCACTCATGCACACACACATACACACAAATCTTCCCAACCATTCTGAGAGCCACTTCACTGCTAATAAACATCTCACAACAGAATATTCCCGAGACGCTCAGAACTAGCAGTTTTCATAGACAGAATCCAATCCAGTCACATAAATGGTGCGACTAGGATCAGAGTGGTGTCCCAGGCCGGATAATTGGATTATGAGGCCATTGCTACTGTATCCTCACTCGACAATAAGTGTACATTCACAAAAGGAGTCAGTTAACAATTGAATTCAATTATCTTTATGTCGGCCATTCCGATCACCACCACAGATGGACAGACCGCAGTTACTCGAGCGGACATCCGACACTTACGGTGTGTGCATCCATTCAAGCCACTGGATTCACTAGCTATTGATCTGGGCTCTTAAGGATCATGATTTAACATGCCAACCTGAAGCTGGCCACCTAAGCAGCACCACGGCAACGGAGCAGGAAATGTGCTCCACATTTTCAATCACTTAAAACAAGAACTGCGGAAATTGGTATGTCCTTAAAAATATTCCATGCGGTGTGTATCCACGGGCAACAGACTCCGCGGGTGAGGGATTTAGCAGGTTATGCTGGCCAATAGTAATGCTGAGTGCAAATCATAGATTGAAGCAAGTTCAAAGCTAATTAACAGGTCGTTTATGGTAATGAATATTGGATCGAGGCAGGTTGAAGTTCAAGGCCACAATAGCTCCATGGGGATGCATGCTGGGTTATGCCAGGTGGATAACAGGTCCATTGGAACCATACTCTAAACCAACATTACACTGGGTTGAGCCAGGTTGAAGTTCAAGGCAACAATAGCTCCATGGGGACGCATGCTGGGTTATGCCAGGTGGATAACAGGTCCATTGGAAGCATACTCTAAACCAACATTACACTGGGTTGAGCCAGGTTGAGGTTCAAGGCAACAATAGCTCCATGGGGATGCATGCTTGGTTATGCCAGGTGGATAACAGCTCTATTGGAGGCATACTCTAAACCAACATTACACTGGGTTGAGCCAGGTTGAAGTTCAAGGCAACAATATTTAGCTCCATGGGGACACCTAAGATGAGTCAGGTTTAAGTTGATAAGAAGTTTGGGGACACACACTGGACCAACACCACACTGGGTTCAGGCAGGTTGAAGTAGGTTGACAATAGCTCTATGGGGACATACACTGGACCAACACCACACTGGGTTGAGGCAGGTTGAAGTAGGTTGACAATAGCTCTATGGGGACACACACTGGACCAACACCACACTGGGTTGAGGCAGGTTGAAGTAGGTTGACAATAGCTCTATGGGGCCACACACTGGACCAACACCACACTGGGTTGAGGCAGGTTGAAGTAGGTTGACAATAGCTCTATGGGGACACACACTGAACCAACACCACACTGGGTTGAGGCTGGTTGAAGTAGGTTGACAATAGCTCTATGGGCCACACACTGGACCAACACCACACTGGGTTGAGGCATGTTGAAATAGGTTGACAATAGCTCTATGGGGACACACACTGGACCAACACCACACTGGGTTGAGGCAGGTTGAAGTAGGTTGACAATAGCTTTATGGGGACACACACTGGACCAACACCACACTGGGTTGAGGCAGGTTGAAGTAGGTTGACAGTAGCTCTCTGGACACACAGAGTGATGATAAACTTACTCCTAATCCAGAAACAGTGACAAGAAATTTTTTGTTCTTGAAAGAGACTTCAGCCACTGTCGACCAATCATGGAAGATGACCCTCAGATTGTTCCTAAAGATGGACATGCCCCCCGGGGACACACCCAGCTCACAGCAGATCTCCTCGTAGCGCACGTTGTACAGCTGGATACCGTACGTGTCGAGGTCCCGGACTTTTCTCAAAAATCCTGCCACAGCTTCATCTGCACCCATGCCACTGTCAAAGAGAAACAACAAGGAAGTGTAATGCAGTGCCCATGGCGGCTTATTCACTTTCCAGAATTCTCACGACCTCAAAACTTGGTAACAAAATCTCACAATCTTTTTGGGGGGGGGGGGGGGGGGGGGGGGGGTGGAGGGGATGGGGGGGATGGGGTGGGAGGACGATCCAGAAAATACAAATTTTCTGTTGCCAACAACAGATACACCGAAGCCTTGACGACCTACATATTAGGCAAGACAGAGCCTGTTTGACAAGACCAGTTTTATCACGTAGCTAGATATCTGTTGCTCCACGTTCCTCACCATCACATCGCAAGCTTCATGCTGAGACTCGAGGAAGACACACTTTTCTTATCCTATCTTGCAAGATGTTTTAGTTAAATTGTCGTATATCTCTGCCATATTATAATTCAGTGGTGGAGCTCATTTCTGCTCCATAGAATTTTTTTTTTAATCCTTTAAAAAAACACCTTTTTAATTCGTCTTTGATACACAAGGAACCCAAAATGAGTTGGTAGAAGCACCTGTTTCCATGGTTATTATCATTGATATCAGAGGAAGTCAAGAACCTGTGTGTCTCATCATTGGCTGGTAATCGTCGTCCTATATGCGATTATCACCTTCCAGGCAGTGTTCAGGCTCACTTGGAAGCATTAGCAACAGCAGCCATCATAGCTGAATCTGAAGAGCCTCTTTACTGCTGTGAAAGACAGCGCACTGGTAATGTCCGTGTTCGCCAAATAGCCTCCAGGATATCCAGCGCCAACCAGCACAGATCACGAAATTGAGAAGAGGAATAAAATGGCAGGCTTGAAGTCGCCGGTTTTCTGTGAGAGCATCATGACAACCCATCCTCCAGTTGATCACCTTAAAGAACTGCAGCTGCAGCAGTGCTAATGAGCGTCGCATGCTATTTGAGGGGTGATAAAAGCTTTCTTTCTCTTAACAGACCACCATAACCCTCCAAGAAGCCTTAACTACACAAGCTGGTGGCCAGAATGCAAGCCTAAGATCTCGCCCCTTCAAAGGTTGTCTTTAAGGAAGGAGAACTTTAGTAAATGGAGTCAACGTGGTAACATCTTTGAGGTGATGATTGCTCGTGGCCTCGGCCAGAGTTCTCTATGGCGACGAGATTGAGATACCTTTTTCAGAGAGACCATGATTAGAGAGGCAGAGGGGGAGAGAGAGGGGGAGGGAGAGAGAGGGAGAGAAAGGGAGGGAGGGAGAGAATGGGAGGGAGGGGGAGGGAGAGGGGGAGAGAGAAGGGGAGGGAGGGAGGGAGGGAGAGAGGGAGGGAGGACAGAGAGAAAATGCAACCACATTTGTCTATGAGTCCCTGAAGAGGTTCCTGAACCTCTTGGCGTGGAAGTGCCCGATGTGTCCCAGCTCTACCACAGGTCACAGCAGCTATTCTCACCCCTCCCGCTTGGTTGCCTAGCACCTCGGAGTGCATGAGGTCACTGGCCTGCCTTATCTGAACACTACGAACTGCCAACACACTCCGGCAGGTATAAGTTACACTCGTGCATTAATTTATAAAAATATGTAATAACAATAAAAATAATAATATTAAAATATGTATATAATAAAATACTAAAATTAATATTATACAAATATAAATAAGAATACTAGTATTATAGTTGTTGTTTTCATCTTTATTATATCATCATCATCATCATCATCATCATCATCATCATCATCATCATCATCATCACCACCACCACCACCATCACCACCACCACTTGGGTTTCATTTAGGGGGAGGCAAAGGGGGGGGGCTGGGGGCTTGGAACCTTTTTGCCCCCTCCCCCCCTTGGAAATTGTATTATTAAAATTCATAAGAAACTTTGTCACATCTTTAACCATCATGCCCCCCCCTTGGACAATTTTCTAACTGAAACCCTGGCCATCACCATCATCACCATTAACAGACCAAGGAAATAAGATAGCAGCCACACCTACCTGTCCTGAGCGTGTGTCAAGTGGAACTACTTCAGGTTAACGTCCAAACTTACGCCAAAATGGACATGAAATAGACGATTCTCATTGGTTATTGAGAATCCCGGAGCAATGTGGGTGTGTTCCAATGATCTTCTCCCTCACTCAAGCCACACACCCACACTTAAGTAAGCACACACATGCACACTACACACACGTCAATTTCAGTCCCCAAGTTTGTAATTGGCAAGCACCCCACCCCCGACCATGCTTACTTGTAGAGCTGGTGGAACTGTGCGATCTCGTCACGGAGACCGGGGGATTGCTGCAGGGAGAAAAAGACACGGCAACTTCATTACCACCAACAAACAACCGCCAATTTCCCGGGGAAATATAATTACGCAGCTCTCTGCCACTCCTCGGTGATGTTCATCGAGGCTAGGGGGAGGGAGGGAGTTAACTTCTTTAAAAAAAATACATTTAAAAGTACCCAAAATTTGTATCCTTTATAACTTAAAAAAAAAAATATATATATATATAAATATATCAGTAGAAGATAGCTTGTTTCAAGAGCTTGCCAATGATGTGTTCTATGTAGACTAGTGAGTCTGTACAGTGGTGACTAGTGTACTCCACTAGTACCAGAAGAGAGTGTATTTCAAGAGCTTGCCAATGATGTGCTCCATGTAGACTAGTGAGTCTGTACAGTGGTTAGTATACTTAATTAAAAACTATACTCTGATCACCTTAAAAATTGCAGTGCTGTAAGGACTCCCATTCACTGGTGGGGTAACTTAATCACATGACCACATTATGAGTGCAAAGTTGTTGTATTTTCCAAAATACTACCACCTCAGAAAGGATGTGAAGAGCTCACATCATCAGGTACAACAAACCCACAAAACTTCACACACAATGTGGTCGTGTGATTAAGTTACCCCACCAGTGAATGGGGGAGTCCTTACAGGCACTGCAATTTTTAAGGTGATCAGAGTATAGTTTTTAATTAAGTATACTAACCACGTACAGACTCACTGGCCTACATAGAGCACATCATTGCCAAGCTCTTGAAATACACTCTCTTCTGGTACTAGCGGAGTACACTAGTCACCACTGTACAGACTCACTAGTCTACATGGAGCACATTGAAACAAGCTATCTTCTGGCAACAAAGTAACTCTATCTTTTATTATTTTTTTAATTATGAAGATTACGGTATATATATATATTTTTTTAAGTGTAACTTCACCCCCCCCAACCCCCCCCCCCCCCCACCCTATAGAGGGGTTGATACATGCTTTACAAACTAAAATGTGGTTCTGACTATAGAGCTCCGTAGATTCTGCACACTTCACCCTTAGGGGTATGAGAGACAAGGTCTGGAATAATGGTTTAGCATATAAGTACCATAGCTTTGCACACATTCATGCTATGGTCCTGATTTATATACCAAATTATAGCCAATGGAGAATGCTCTCTGGTGGTAGTTTTTGCTCTGCCATACATGTTTATCTTTTGGAACTGCAAGTTGGAATGTGAAGTATCAGTGCACCAAACCCTAATAGGAAATAACTAACTAGCATGCATCAAGTCTAGAATGGCTATAACAACTGTGATTGTACAAACACTACTACAACTGATGTAGAGATATTTTTTTAGATATTTTTTAAAGTGACTTATGTTCCTGTGAAGGAATCTAAAACTATAAATACAAACACAAAATCCTTGTGGTTATGACTTTGGAGTTCCATAGATTCTGCACACTTCACTGTATGAACTTGATATATAGCTCAAATGATAGATCTCTCTGTGTGCTCTCTTTTGGTTGCATAGGTATAACTATGCTCAAGTTACATGCAGCCAAAGTGGGAGTCCTCAAAATCTGTGTGATTGTTTGTAGTTATGGTTACTGATTGGAAAGTGCTAGGCATTGTCATCTGCGGCTAGACGATGCCCTCGAGGCTATTGATCAGGTGCTAATAAGTGACTAATTAGGAAAGGTGGGTGCTGAATTTTTTTCCGACAGGAATCTTTTTCATCGTCTCCTCCCCTTACCTTAGAACACAATCTATAGCTCTGAGTGCTCTCTTTTGATAGTAAAAAACAATTTCATAGCTACAACCATGCCCAGGGTACAGGCAGTAAGTTGGGATCCTCAAACCTTCATGCCCAAATCCCCTAGCTCCTAATTAGAAAGTGCTAGACAGTACCTAGTGTCTAGACTCTAGAGGAAGCTCTTCTCCTCTAAAAGAGTGTTAGCACTAAAAGTGAGTATGATGTGGTCATGTGTGTTGGTTCAAAATAAATTTCGTCATGTTTTAGAGCCTAAATAACACTCTTTGTAGCGATTAGAGCTTCCTCTAGCCACTGGTGCTAATCTCAACTGTCTTGTGCACCTTCCAATTAGGAGTTAGAAATGCAGAAAACTTGGGCAGGCTTGTTTTGAGGCCTCCAACTTTGACTGCATGTGACTTGGGTATGGTTATAGCTATGCAACAGTTTTAGTTATCAAAAGAGAGCACACAGAGAGACCCATCTTTTGAGCTATATATATCAAGTTCATGCATTGGAGTGTGCAGATCTATGGAGCTCCAAAGTCGTAACCACAAGTTCTTTTTAACACTTTGTGAAAAATGGTTATCGTCCCCCTTTAAGGTTAAAGGTGCTCGACATCGCTCCACCTAGAGTCTATGGAGAAGCTGAAACTTCAGCTATAACACATCCCAACACAAAACATCTCCTTTCAGGACTGTGCAGAAATCAACAACAACAACAACAACAACTACTGCATTCAAGAACGTATTCATCGCCCTGGACGCTTAACCTTTCACCTCAGATGGGCAGACTTGCTATGCATGGTGGGAACTTGCGTCACATTGCTCACGCTCACAACATCACTTGCAGTGAGGTTGCTGGTTAGATCTAGCACTAGGAGAGCTGGTTCATTCAACGCCCAGCCAGTGCCGCTGCTCTAGTGAGCGCGTGCCTCTGCTCTAGTGAGCGCGTGCCTCTGCTCTAGTGAGCGCGTGCCTCTGCTCTAGTGAGCGCGTGCCTCTGCCCAGATACTGGGTGCCTAGGTCCTGCTTCATGGGGAGCCCAGCTACTGGGTACAGGACAGAACCTTCATTCTAGGCACCTATTAGTTGGTGTGGTATCCAGACACTATGTATAACAGCAACGCATGACCTGTATAACAGCAATGCATGACCTGTATAACAGCAACACATGACCTGTATAACAGCAATGCATGACCTGTATAACAGCAATGACCTGTACTCCGGGGCAAAGCCAGGCACCTCTGCCAGTACGGTATAGGGAAAAAATTGGATCGGCTTAATTTAAAAAAGAAGGGGAAAAGTCAACATTGGGACGACCCTTTACCTTCTAAAACAATGAACACCCAGACTTCATTGTTTTAAAAGGTAAAGGGTCTTCCACCAATGTGGTCTTCACTGGTCCTGCTGGTTTCCTTCCTTGTTCCCGTTGTTTTTAAAAATAAAATATATTTTTTTGCATTTGTGCGATCATTTTCAACTGACATCAACAAATATTACTTTCTCTTTCAAGTAGCTTTTCATTTTTATTTTATTGCCAACATTTAACCGAAAAATTTGCCGAGGCAAAAGTATTTCAATTAGCCATGAGGCAAAAGTACT